>MU225187.1:329615-348288 GCA_018584345.1 Thuja plicata | reverse complement strand
ATGGTCATTTTTGTGTCTGAAAATAATACTAAGTCAATTGTAAATCTTGGTTTTGAGAACCAATATATCTGGTCTTTTGGAGAAATCTCTATGAATGTATTAATTGATGATGACTTTTGAATAAAATATAGTTTACAGTTTCTGAAGCATTTAATGGATTGTCTGTCTTCATTTTAGCATTCTAAATTTTCTCTAAATTGAATGTTCTAGGAATGTTTTCAATTTATATATTTGTCAGGCAGATAATGAAATACCTCTAGGGTTCTTTCAAGGAGAGAATATACCTTAGAAATAATTCAACAAAGTTCAGGGTAGCAAATGAATCTGATGGATTAATTTGGCTAAGTGTATTGAGGGAGATATATAAGGTATATCTATGTTTGTGTTAGATCCTGTAATTGCCTCAAGTTTTGTTCTCAATCATGTTGGTTAACATTATTCAAAGATGACTCCATGCCCTAAGATTGAGCAGTGGTCTATTTTTTGTTCAATCAAATGAATATCATTATTAAAATCAATCTTTACTTTCAGTTTGGTTTGTTTTAGTAAAAGTTACAGTGATCATTCCCTATAATTCCACCAATAGCAAGCTAGAATAATTTAGTGATTTCATTATTCTAAGTTTTCAAGGGTAATCCCACCTGAGTTTGTGGAGCTCAAAGTGTAGGATTTCTCAAGACCTTGTTACTGTTGTTCTACTCTATGCTTGATCAGTGTCAGGGATAAATAGAGTGAACCTTCTGAGGAATATTTTTATGTCAGCAAGAAAAGGGAAAAACATAGTCAACCATTCATAAGCAACCAAGGACTGATGTTCTTTGCTGCAAGTTCTAATCAGACTCAGGAAAGGGAATTACTCCCAGCTTCTCCCTGAGATACTCAAAGTATCTTTTGATAAAGGCTTTTTAAAAATATCTGCTAACTATTCTTTAGTGCTAACATAATCCAACTTTACTTCTCTATCTGCAAATTTTTCTCTTAGAAGGTGATATTTGATCTCAATGTGTTTTTTTTTGCATGCATCATAGGGTTCTTTGACATATTGATAGTGCTAGTGTTATCACAATGAATAACAATAGGATAATCAATCTGAATACCAAATTTTTTAATCATCTATTTGATCCAAACCATTGTTGAACAATTCACTACTGTTGCAACATACTCAGCTTCTGCTGTCGACTGAGAGATACAGTTTTTCTTCTTGCTTGTCCAAGTAACCAACCTGTCTCCATGAAATACTACTCCTCTTGAGGTACTCTTCCTGTCATCAACACAACCTGCCCAATCTGCATCTGTATACACATGAATTTGTATGTTCTCTAAGTTAGGATACCATAAACCATAGTCTATAGTCCCCTTTAAGTATCTGAATATTCTTTTTATTACCATTAGGTAATTTTGTTTAGGTTCAGCTGCAAATCTTCCAACAATGCCAACTGCATTGGAAATATCTAGTCTAGATTGAGTAAGATATATGAGTTTTCCAATCATATATTTGTATAGTGTCTTGTCAACTATTGTGGAATCATCATCTTTAGAAATCTTGATTCTTGTTATCATGGGGGTGCTTACTAGTTTGCAATATTCCATTTTGAAAGTCTTCAATATCTCCTTCACATACTTAGACTGATTTATAAATATTCCTTTGTCTATTTTTTTTACATTCAATCCCAAAAAATATTTGATAGGTTCAATCATGCTCATTTCAAACTCACTTTGCATCTCTTTGGAAAATTCTACACTAAGCTTGTCATTACCTCCAAAGACAATGCCATCAACAAAAATAGCAACAAGTAGTAATCCTTCATTTTTCTCTCTTATGAATAATTTACAATCTGCTGCTCCTTTTTTGAATTCTATCTTTGTTAAGTAACCATCAAGTCTCTCATACCATGCTCTTGGGGCCTGTTTAAGTCCATAAAGTGCTTTCTTTAGTCTCCATATCATGTTTGGTTTGTTTGATAGATTAAATCCTTCAGGTTGTTCTATGTAAACTTCTTCCTTCAAGTCACCGTTTAGAAAAGCCGACTTGACATCCATTTAATATACTTTGAAGTTCTTGAATGTTGCATAGGCTAGAAATAGCTTGATAGCTTCCAGTATGCTCACAGGGGAAAATGTGTCAGTGTATTCTATTCCTTCTCTCTATGCATATCCTTTACATACCAGTCTTTCTTTGTTTCTTACAACTATACCTTCTTCATTCATCTTATTCCTGAATATCCACTTTGTTCCAATCACATTCTTGTCATGAGGTCTAGGGACTAGTTCCCATGTATCATTCTTGATTATCTGATCCAATTCTTCTTGCATAGCACTTTTCCAATCTAAATCATTGCATGCATCTTCAACACTTAAGGGTTCAATATGAGAAAGTAAGCATACCTCTTCATCAACGGTTGAACCTTTTTCTCTAGATCTTGTCAAGACTTTAGCGCTCTAATCTCCAATGATTTCTTCCTTAGAGTGGTATTTTGATGTGTATTTTGAGTTGTTAGGAGTGACACTCTCATCTGTAATATGTGATTCTTCTTGACTTTGTTCAGGATTGTTGCATGAAACATCAATACAGTCAAATATTTATTCAATAATTGTGTCCTTACTGATAGGTTTGGGTTCATCTTCAATCATGGGAGCACATTCATAGTATCTTTCTTGAATCATAAACTTCTCATCAATCTTCACATGAGTACTTTCAATGATCTTCTTCAATCTTAGATTAAAACATCTATAGGCTTTTCTTTTAGTAGGGTAACCAAGAAAAATACCTTCATCACTTCTAGCATCAAACTTTCCAATACTGTCACCTCTCTTGATGTAGCACTTGCTTCCAAATATTCTGAAGTTTTTCATAGTGGGTACATTACCGAACCAAAGTTCATAAGGTGTCTTGTCTGCACATGGCCTTAATTGGATTCTATTGATAGTATAGACTGCTGTATTGACCGCATCTCTCCAATAGGTATGAGAAACCTTTCCCTCAATCATGATAGTGCACACTATGTCAAGTATTATCCTATTCCTTCTTTCTGCTATCCCATTCTGCTGAGGGGTTCTAGGTGAACTTAACTATATTTTGATTCCATGTTCTTCACAGTAATCATAAAACTGGTCAGAGGTGAATTCTCCTCTTCTATATGATCTCAAACATTTTATCTTCAATCCAGATTCATTTTCAACCTTAGCTTTGAATAATTTGAACTTCTCAAAAGCTTCATATTTGTCTTTTAAGAATGCAAACCACATCATCCTTGAGAAATCATCAAAAAACAAAATGAAATACCTCTCTCCATAGTATGATCTTGTTTGAGTTGGTCCACATAGGTCTGTATGTATCAGATCTAATTTGTTTTTTGTTGAGTTTTGTTTTCTTCTGAATGAGGTCCTCACATACTTCCCCATCACACATACCCTGCACATAGTATCAACTAGTCTTGCAAGACTAGGGAGGTCTCTTACTGCCTTTTCATTACTTATCTTTACTATGTTGTCAAAATTGATATGACAAAGTCTCTTATGCCATAGCCAACTGTCATCCACTTTTGCAAAAAAATAACTTACTTCAAAGTTAAGCTAAAAGACATTACCTTTGGTCCTTGAGCTTGATGCAATCATGTCTCCTTATTTGTTGTTAATGATGCACTTTTAATCTTTGAATTCTAGCTAATATCCTTTTTCAAGCAATTGTCCAACACTTAGAAGGTTGTGATGTAAACCATCAACATAAAGAACATCATATGTTTTGTTCTTTCCATCTAAGGTAATAGAACCTCTACCTTTGATAGGTTTGGGAGTGTTATCTCCAAATCTAACCATGCCACCTTTGTATTTATCTAGATGTACAAATCTATCTTTGTCACATGTCATGTGATGTGAACACCCACTATCTATGATCCAGTCTATTTTGATGTCTTCTTTGGAAACTAATGCTAACTCTTCTGCTTCTTTTTCATCTTCAATGTCCATCTCCTCAAGAATTTTATCAATGTCATTAATGGCAACAAATCCTATTTCATCTTCTCATGAATCATCATTAGTTACACCATCTTCAACATGATAGCAATCCTTAGTATATTTGGGCTTGTAATCTGATCTGAACTTTTTGACTCTTGTAGGACACTTGGATGCAAAGTGGCCAACTTTTTTGCATGAAAAACATTTGAATGGTAGTTGTCCTTCATATTTCCCTTTACATTTTCTTTCCTTCTTAGCAATCATAGAAATGATTTCTTCTAGTTTAGTATCAACTTCTTCCTTCTCATTATTAGAGTTTCTTAAAGATTTCTTACCATGGACTGAGGCTTTGAAGGTTGTTTCCATTTTAGGTTTTGTCTTCAGTCTTGATATCTCAAATGTAGATATTTTGCTAATCAGGGTTTCTCTTTTGAAGTCCTTTGAGAATTACATGGTTTCATCCAAAATGTTAATCTTTCTTTCATAATCTACTGTCAATGTGGTCATCAGCTTGTCCATTATATCATCTTCTGAAATTCCTCCACCATTGTTCCTGATACCTGATACTGCTTCATTAATCCTTTGATTTTAAGCTTTGATGTTCTCTTCAGGTAGCATCTCTAAATTATTGTATCTTTTCTTCCATGTCTTTCTACACGCATTCTTTGCTTGGATGTCTCCTTCAGACATATCTTCTAAGTACTTCCCGATTGAATATGCTCTTTCTGCCTTCTTGATCTCAGAAAAATTCACTGTTAGCTAGGGCACTGATTAGGGCCTCCTTGGCAATTACATTTTGAGTGAATTCTTCTTTTTTTTTATTTGTAGAGTCTTCTTCTGCAAGGTCTTTCAAGGTGGGAACACCAATTTCATGAGTAGAAATCTCATAGATCTAAAAACCAACACACTAAAGATGTGTTATCATTTTATTCTTCCAGTCAAGATAGTTTTCTCCATCAAACTTAGGACTCTCTTTCCTGAAGTATGCCATTTGATCTACCTTAAGCTGTTAGGATTTCTCTCCAAGGCACTTGGCTCTGATACCAATTGTTGGAATAATCCCAAGGGATAACTGAGAGGGGGGGGGGGTGAATCAGTTATCATCTAGTTTAATTATTTCCGTCAATTAATTACAGAACAACATTAATCATTAACACATTCAGATAACACAAGATAGTACACAACAATTTTGGTTATATGGAAACCAAATAGGTAGAAACCCTGGTGGGAATTAGCACCCATAAAGAATTGTACTTGAGTATAATTATCCCTATTAGGAGATCTTGCAACCCTGTTAGGAGTTGTTCTTTACAATGCAATAAGTACAGTGACCTGGTTAAGGGTCTGACCCTATTAGGAGTCTTTTACAAATAACCCTATTAGGGGTGAGGACTCACTGTCCAAAAAGCTCACTACTAAAATGATGAAGGCTGCAACCTTCTGTAAAACAAATATGCACTTTATCTGATAAATGAACTGTTTGAGTAGACCTTCTGCCTTGATCAGTTCAAGCACTTCTTATTCACATAGATCTTTTCTTGATGAATGAAATGTCTCTACTATCCCAAAATAATGAACATTCTGTTATGTAATTTTTCTTTCTTTTCTCTTATCATTCACACTTAGCGTTCACCAAATGAACTACTATAAGTATCTTCCCAAAAGATGTGATCTTAGTTGGCTTTAGGAGTCCCATCAATATTTATTTAGTCGGCCAAATCAAGCACACAACCTGATTAGAATCACGCAACCCGAACTGAATAGATGTGGCGCTTCACATAGTCAGTTTTACCAAATTGACTCAATCACCCCGCTTCTATTAGAACAGGTTTAGCGCCTTTAGATAATTATCGTTATAGCATAAATAAACATGAATACAAACACACATATCCCAAAGATAGGTGCAACTCAAGAAACAATATAATTACATCGGCTCTTCACAGATAATCTTCAGTCACTGTAACTGTCAAAATAGACTAACATAACTCAACTGAAACTATCAAAACAAACTAACATAACTCAATTGAAACTACATATCTGACTCCGCGTGAATGCACATAGCAACCAGAACATGTTTACATCATGAAAATAAACATGCAAGGCTCCAAAACATCTGTACTAATAATTTCTTACAGGACACTGCAGTATATTATATGTTGTCATCAATGACAAACATACAATCAACAATTTGCATAGAAACAAATCTCCAACAAAAGGAGCAGGTGTTTCATTAGATGATGTTGATGCTGAATCTCCAACTAGTGATGTCCCATTAGAATTTTTTAATACTGATAATGAAGATGTGGAAGATCTTCTCCAGTCCATGTTTTTGTCACATAGGGATGTCCAAGAGGATATGTGTGAAAAATTGGGTGGGGAGGAGATTCATGGTACCAGAATGGGTATGATCTTTGTGAAGATAAGGTGATGGTTTCTAAGCAGCCTTGTGAAGATAATGGTGATTTGTCATGTGTGGGTAATGATTGTGAGAATGTGGACTTGTTTGATACAATGATGAATTATTTTATCCCAGATAATGATGATCTTAACATAGAGATACTGGAAAAGAAATTCTCATCCAAGGAATTTACACCAAAGAAAGATCAAGGACAACCTTGTGGTGATTATAATTCAAATAAAAGGCTTAGATATGTTGGTAAAGATACACATGCATTTTAGTTGGAACAACAATGAAATAATGATGATAATATTGCTGATTCAATTTGTATGTTTACATCATGTGATTTACCAGTGAAGTTCTTGATCTTAAGATGCATAAGGGTTTCTATGAAGAAGAGTGTGAGATAGTGACAAATCATACTATTTTTAAAAGTATTTTAATGTGTGAGTTTTCAATAGTAAACAAGAATAAGCCAACTTATCAGAGGGATAGTGATTCAGATTATGCTGGTTCCATAAATAAACTTGATGATATACAATATGGTCTCAGTCATGATTTTGAAATTGATGGTCTTCTAGATTATGAAAATATATATGAAATTGCTGATGATGGGTCATTGTAAAACTTGCATGAACTTGCTTATGAAAGTTTCCAACAGGGTATTTCATGTGATATAAAGACAAGAGGTGAGCACTTTCTTAAAACATAAATGGATGCATTTAGAGTTGATATGAATGTTAATTGTTCTAATGTGGTTAATACAAATGTTGAGATGCTATCTTATAGTAAACATATGGATAACACTGATAGTGTTTCATGCATCACTAAATTGGGTCAAGATAAAGATGTGGATAGTGAGCCTCATGCTAGCTTACTTGGACCACAATTTGATTTATTTTATATGGAGGTAGATCAGAGTTGGAATGGTATGTAAGAAAATTTTATTCAGCCAGAGGTGTGTTTTTTCACTCAAGAGTGGGGGGTGAAGGATGTTGACATGTTGAAATTAGTAAATATTGGAAGGATTGAGTTTACCCAAGGTTATATTGAATATGATCTTATTCATCAATTGCATCAGTTAATCATTAGTGATCATCATTTTTCTTTGAAAAGTACTTATGCTACTAGGGTTGATGATGTCAACCATCAAGTTGAAAATGAGTACTTTCTCTTTCAAGTCTAGCATGGTGAGGTTTTTCAAAGGTTTTATAACGGGTTGTATTTTGGGAAATGTTTTGATGGGTCTGACATCAACTTACCATGTGACTTTGAGTCTACAGTGCTAGATGATAAAGTCCCTTGTAATGACTATATTTTTAGTGATCTTGATAACTTGCAGGAGGGTAATAGAAATGGGTGGTCTGATGATGTTTCAATTAAACTAGACCATGAATGTTTTTCTTTCTCAGATCAGCCAGTTGAAATCTTTCCAGAGTATGGAGGTGGAGGTCACTAGGGTATTCTTGCATGTCCTATACATTTCTCAGATGAATTATTCTTTACAGAGTGTTCTGTAGTTCAATACATGCCAGGCTTGATGATCTGATTATGTGATCAATATGGTTATGAGGTTAAGAGTGGTAGAATGCTGAATTTTTCCAAATGTTTCCAATTTTCCCAGGTGTTGATTGATATTTTTATCAGATTTTCATGCTGTTGAGAGACCAAAAGCATACCTTTGACAGGGGAAAATGATGTTTTTATTTGTTTTTTTTAAAATAGGGATTCCAGGTTAGGGTTGCTAGAGATTTTCTAGTCTGCATCCCAAAGCTGGTATTCTAGCATTGATCTCATGGTCAACCTTCCCCACCTGGAGCCATTGTTGGTACTCTTATTTTTTAGGGTACCATTTAAAATTTTTTGCAGAGCTTGAACCATCTTTCATGGAGGATTTTTAGTGTTTTAGAGGGCTTACATGGTTTCATATCAGATTTAGATGTTGCAGAGGTTTGAAATAAAGTCTTTTGATTGTCCAGGGGTTTTTCTTGCATGAACAGATCAGGTGGAACTGAACCAGTGAATCGATGGCACCGTGGCTCTGAGTTTTTGTATGGAAATGACTAAGGCCATTTATCCCACATTCATAATGCGGGGGATAAAATTAATGTTTTTATAAATCCATGTATATATGTTAAGTTCCTTAAAGGTGTGCAATTTTTGGGCCAGCGAGGTTATGTGGTTAGCGATTAGTGGCAGCCAGCTGGCGGTTAGGAAAGACAATTTTGGTGGGCCCGTGGTCAGAGGACAAACATTGAGGTATTGACACGTGGTGGTAAAGACCATTTGAATAGTGATCAAAGTAGGTGGACATAATGATAGGTGGCAGCTCTCACGTAATCCAAGTCAAAGGAAAAGAAAAGCTTCACGCGATCATGCTAGAGTGACATGTGGAGGGGGTTGGCTAGATAGATTGGTGATGTGGCATAGGTCCTGATGAATTAGAGTGTGCCATATGGAAGCTGATCAAATAATGATGATGCACAAAAATGACGCGTGGTAGACTAACCAAGGATGTCAAACTGCAGTGTCATGGGGTTAAGCTATAGTTAGGAAAGATGCTTACAAAGTGTGGTAACTTGCTACATGTCCATGATTATAAAGGATAAGAGAAATCAGGCAAAATCATAGGGAAGAGGTGAAAAATAAATAAATTGATGGACTTTTCTGATTCTTTCATGTGACAAGAATGACCGTATGACAGTCAAAGCATTTTTTACCAAAGTTATTATTTTTCTGGTTATTGACTGTATGTTGTTTAAAAATAGATTGTCAGAAATGGAGAGCAAAATAGATTGCCAAAAATGGATAATTATGTAAGGAAATCTTGTTAAAAGAATAGTTTGATAAGACTTGCACAAGAAACAAATAATATTCAACAGATTTGAATTTTTAGAGCATTATGGTGTTTTAGTAAAACCGTAATGGAAAATGACAGGTCTCTGATGACTCACTTCTTTATGCTTTCAGTTACAGATATTGAAAGGTAATTTTCAAAGTACATTCTCCACAAGTTGACAAGGATTTAGAAGTTATAAATATAACCATTCCATGGCCTAATTTGCCCATACATTACTGAAAATGGATATTGTTAAGGATAAGCAATGTTTCTGGATAGAGATGCAAAACCCAATTGTATGGGCAGAATGCATCTTTTCTAAAGAGATATTAAAATGGAAATGGGTTTCTAAAGAGGTATTAAAAGGAGGACTGACTTGCAAAGTCACAAATCATTTGAGCTTCACCTTTTTTATACCCTTTGATTCAAATATATTGGTTCATTGGCTGGAGAAGAGGACGAGGTGATGTCAAGTCCTTGGGTCTCTCTTCCTGAATTATTTTAAGTGCATGAGGGTATTCATGAAAGAGCTTTGATGAGAATCTTGCATCCTCACTTCTCTTGTGTTGCAGCCATGTATTGTGCTATATTGGCCCGGCTTTGCTATTTTTTTCTTCTAATAGTAACATTCTTTTAGCCAACTGATTCATTTGATGGGTAATTGAATTAGTTAGGGGAGAAACATATCGTATATGGACATATATTTACTTCATTGTCAAGTATATAAAAATCTTTTAAATGTGCAGGTAGGAAGTGCAGTGAATTAGTTATGGTTGAAACCTAAATTGTTTTTTTTCTTCTGGTCTATTTGTCATATGGTTTAAAATTGTAACAGATCTTTGTCTTTTATGGCCCGAAGCTTGTTGGCCCCCTTGTCTTATAAAAGGGGATTTCAGGGCCTGAAAGAAGGGTTCAAAGTTGATGGTCTGAGCATAAAGTCTTAGCTTAGAATGAATAACACTGTAATTTCCCATAAAGTAATTTTAAGTGAATCTATGTGAATCTTCTGAAGTTCTTCTTGGAGTTTGAAATTTTTATGGTATGACATAGATAGCAGAGGATTTTATTGGTATATAGTGCTAGCTCGGATCTATCCAATGTATAATGGTGTTATATCTTGAATGAATAGAATTGTGAGTTTTATCCATTCAGTGCCTTGTTGTGATGTATGTAAATTTGGTTTTATGCTTTGATCAAAATAGTCAATTAAATGCTTGTTTAAGATTACAAATCTGTATACAAGGATTGTGGTAAGTAGACTAGGCTGGGGTTTTTATTGAAGGTATATTGTAAGGAAATACCCTTTGATTATATTCTATGAATGAAACTCTGTTGTAATATGTTGTATTAATGATGACTCTGATACGCAATGGGATAAGGCACTGATCTTAGCTTTTGTGGGTCTTACACAGATATTGTTATTCAACTTCTTGTTATTACTTGCTGTAACAAAATTGATTAAATCATAGATACCCTACTTTTACTATGTGTTGTTAAAATATTTCATCTCATGCTCCAAACAAGGTTGATGGTCAATAGATATTTAGCCATTATCTAGTATGTCCCAGTTTTGTTGAGCCTTGTATGATATTTCTGTTTATATTAATGTCAATCACAGTCTAGTCTATACTCAAAAGGCATTAAAGGAAGTCCCCCCTTAGTTTTTCAGAACATTAAGTGTAGAGGGATAGTTCAGAATCCCTATTAGTTGGTCCAGTCCTCTCAAAAATTTTGAGCATTGGAGTTGGACACTCTATAGAATGTGTTGAAGAGTGTACTGATAGCTTTGTAAGTGTAAAACCTTTTTAGGAGCCAACAGATAGCAAGGGTGATGATTTTTCTACTTCTTTTTCTCCTATTAATAGATCATTATAGTCTAATCAACATGATCAGGGATTTAGTGAACATATCCCTAGAGCTAATCCTAATCCTCCTCAAGCATGTCGTATACCCTAGGCTAACAATTTCATTCAACCAAAACCACCTCTCAATGTTATTTTGGCCATGCCATCTAATGAACCTTCACCTTATGGTGACCATGAATTTTTGTCTAGAAGAATCTATCTAGATACCAAATATCATTCTAGGATAAGATTTCCTTATAAATCCGCTACAACCCACACACTTACAATGGTGAATTTTCACGTTCCTTTAATTATTCTAATACACATTCTCTTTGTGATTGTGTTGAGTTTAGACAATTTCTTCAAGACTTAATTAACAGATGCCTACTTCTTCTAACACTAGATATTATACATTTTTTGCATATACCTTAGCTATTCATTTCCTATTATGTTTCTCTCCAGTATTTTATGTTCTTTACATAATGAGCACTAAGAGCATCATAATAGGATTCTCTCTTTCTCTATAAACTAGGGGAACAGATCATGGTTTCTTTCTTCTTTTGGGATCCATTTTCTCCCTTTGTTAGCATGTTTCCTTGACATCCTTATCGGTGTGCATTTGTTGTTCTACAAAGGATATTGAAATCCTAAGTTACAACCTTATGCTTGCTTACAAGTGTACATAAGAAACCACTTGGGTAGCTAAATGTCTCTTCCCTTTTCCCTTTTCCTTTTCTTTTTTATGCATCCAGTATCCAATGTGATTTGGCATCTTTGATAGTATGATATACCTTCTTATAAGGATTTATTGTTTTACATAAGAATTTTCTTCCCAAGTGCAATCTTATGCTTGCTTGAAGGTCCATATGATTAAAATATCTATCACTTAGGGTGCATATTGTATTTCTTTCCTTTCTCTCTTTCGAATGATCCTTTATCTTTTTTTCCTTCTCTGTTTTATGCTATGATGTCATCCCATGTATGGACTTGCTTGTTCATAGATATTTCTCCTTCATGAGATTAGTATCCTCTAACAATCTCTTCCTTACATGCAAGTGTAAATATTTTATGATTGGATTGATCACTAAGTAGACATAAAATGACATTCTTCCCTCTCCTTTTTATTTCTTTCTTGGAGTTGTTATCATTCTATGATAGTGCATTATTTTGGCATGAGCTCTTTATTTCACACAAGATACTAACATCCTTTCTTAATAGCCTATTGCATGTCTTAAAAAGGGCATGTCTATAATTTAATGATAATCTTCATTTCCTTCATTTGTGATTTGCTTTCTTTGCATATCTTTTCTAGATTAAATATGTTTGGTTTATATTACACGTGCATCTTATTTTACATGGAATTGCATATATTGAGGCTATCATTAAGGGTGTATTCTATTATATCTTTCCTTCATACTTGGGGGGAAAGAATTTTTGTGCATTCTTCTCTCTTTTTCTAAGGATCTACTTTCCTCAGTACAGTTGCATTTGTTTATCATGTGACATTATTTTCTTATAAAGTGCTAATTGTTTTGATTCAGGATTATCTCTTATGCAAGAGGTGTGCATCTTTGATCACTAACTCCTCTTTATTTCAAAAACCATGTTCTTTATAAATATATGTTCTTACTCTGCGATTCAAAGTTTTCTATCCTTCATCAACAATCCCTCTTTCATCTAGAAATAGGGGGCTAAATGGGAGCATTCTTGTTCGCCTGCTCCTCTTCGTTCTGAAGATGTTATTTTTATTCAAGAACTCCTATTGAGGGTATATGTCTTGCTAACAATATCTCTTCCTTTTGGGGATCTCTTCTCACAAGAGGCATGATATCCTTTCACAATTATCTACTTTCCTTAGCCCACAAGAGTCATCACTCTTGGCTATGTTTATGGCATAAATTGTTGTCTAAGGATATCTCCTTGTTAATGGAAGTAGGCATCCTCATTTCTCTTTCCTTATGATGTCATCTATTTTTCCACCATAAGGAGAGGGACATATGTGCGTCCGTCTTTGTATATTAGCACATGGTCCCTAGAATGACCGCACACACATGCACATACAAATCCTTGTGGAAGACAATGCTTTTCCACATGCTTGATCTCCTTTGTGATCCTTGTGGAAGACAATGCTTTTCCACATGTCTGATCTCCTTTTTTATCCTTGTGGAAGACAATGATTTTCCACATGCCTAATCTCCTTTTTGATCCTTGTGGAAGACAATAATTTTCCACAGGATTGATCTCCTTTTTGATCCTTGTGGAAGACAATGTTTTTCCACATGTCTAATCTCCTTTTTGATCCATGTGGAAGACAATGCTTTTCTACATGACTAATCTCCTACGACGCCCCTGAGAATTTTTTTTTTTTAAGCCATCCTTGAGCATAATTTCTTTCTCAAATCTGCCTCAGTGTGCATCTCTCTCTCTAGAGGTAGATTTGACTAGCATAACACAACTTTATAGCCTTCAATTCTCTCTCTCTCTCTCTCTCTCTCTCTCTCTCTCTCTCTCTCTCTCTCTCTCTCTCTCTCTCACCTAGCACTACATAGCTATCCTGCTAGTCTGGGGTTCATGGTCTCTCTCTTTGCTCTCAGGGTTTTTCCAATAGGCTCGACAATGGAGTTGGCATCATCTTTTTGTCACTCTTTCCCTTTTCCTTGTGAGCTCCTATTTTATTGCAATAGCTACCCATATATGATATTAGTGGATGGGACATGTTTGATCGAGGTCTCTTCACTAATTGATTTTGGCTCTTTTAGTAATAACCCTCTTTTTCTTTCTTGTGTGTGTCTGTTGTCTTTGTTGTTCTTTTTCTTTTGTTTTGAATCCTTATGCATATATATTGAGTTAAGATCCTTTGTTTGGGGGCTTGAGGTCCTTAATCTTAGTGATGTTTCATCTATCTTATTCGCCAGGGTCGTCGTCTCTCTCATCTCTTTCTCTCTTTTATCTCTTCCTTTACCATGAGTATGAGCTTGGCTCATACTCCCGCTAAAGTGGGGCCTAAATGTATCATTCTAAAAATTAAGAACTTTATTTGTGCTCAATTTAGAATCATTTTGGGCCCCACTTTAGTGTGGTTCCTTTGATTGGGATTTATATTGCACTTAAATCTACACTTTATTAGCATATGGGTCCTTGTTTCTTCCCTAATCCTCCCAATTTGTGCAAAATCGAGGTAGGAGCTTATTTCTAATAATCCTACCCTATTTTACTCCAATTGAAAAATCCCTTGTTCCTTATATGTTATTGGAATTCACTCCTGATATCAGAATCAACTGACCTTCTAGATCCCAGAAACATTATAGTCCATGCCCTTCAATCACAAGCAAGAAAATTTATGGAGGGGTGCAGTAGAAGTTCAACTTTACCCGTAGGTTCTTGATCCAATATTGGGCCCTAGGTCCTATCTAGCACATTCATCAGGGTTCTGAATGCATGGTCATCCTATGTAATTATGTTTCCAGATACACTATAAAAGGATCTTCCTCTCTCTCTTCATTTTCATCTATGATCTATGACCTATGATATACATGCACATACGATCACAAGAAAAAATTGAGAAAGAAATCAAGCCAAGTATTGAGCATCCAAGTGCAATCTCAGGTGACATTCAAGTCTTCAAGTATTCAAGGTATCTTCCATAGATCAAGGTTCATTCCCCATTGAGGCCAAGCAAAAGAGTTTCTTGGAAGGACATTAGCATCTTTTCTTCCTTAATCATTCATTTTCAATTTACAAAACATCTTCATAAGTTTTTGTCTTGCATGATTTCCTTTTGGTTTTTGTGTGGTGTCAAAGCTATTGCATCAACATTATTGATCACATTCAAAGATGTAAGAGTATCTACATTACATGATACACTTCATTTCAGATCTAATCTCTGCTACATGTCAACATTCATTACTTCATTTTAATTCAAGGTTAATTCCTAAACTGGGGATTGAACAAGGAAATCCCCCTTCCATGAATAATTTCCCTTTTTCTATGTGCAAGAACTGGTTTTAGGATCTGCAAAATTACATTCAGGCATTTTTTGGGTCATCTCAGAGATCGGAATCAGAAAGTACACAATAAAAAATAGAGGGGTGTAGTTGAACTTCAACTTGTACTTGAAAATTTGACTTATTCCTCAGAGGCTCATATTTTTACGGTCAGAATTTACAAGCACCAAGGTCCCAGATCTAGAACAGTTTCAGTCTGCGACATCTCTCTGGCTATAAATTGCAGTTTCAAAAAATATAACCTCCTAATTCATTTCAAGGTGCACAAATCCTTCTCCAGTATTGCATTTACTTTTAGATCTATCATTACATCAGTCATTATTATTCATTTTATAGATCCGTATTCAATCTCATAATCAATATCCTTCAAAAGGAATACCAAATTCTCCCTTTTTTTGAGCTATACATTAGCACCCTTCATCCATTTGGTTGTGTTAACCAAACTTGAACTTAAGGGTTAGATTTGTGTTCCTAATGTATACCATAGGATCTTAGTGAGTGATCTCTACTCTTAGTGTTTCTCACCAAATTTACCCCTATACATCAACAAATATGAAAAATCATTGATCTACAATAAAGGAAAGCCACCTAGAAATCACAAAGTCTAAAAGGGTATATTTTTAGACTCAACAATTTTGAATTCCCAGCACTACAAAAAGAACTGAGTTCAACAAGAGGTGGACTTAATTGAATCCATTATCCATATTGAAGATATATCACCAAACACAAAAGCACTGACTTTAATAAATTCAAACACCCATAATAAAAAAATGGGCCACCAGCAACCAACCACAAACTACAAAGACCACCGGCTTCAGTAAAGACATCAAAAAACACTGATCATGCTTGGACTCCACATAGGAAAATCTAACATATAATATAAAATAGCTTGTGTGTACCTGGTAAGTATCCTGTACTCTTATTTTCACACAAAGATGGAAATCATGTACAAATTCTAAATCATAAAAACCAGATCTATTAACAAGAAAAAATGAAAGGAGGCAGAACAAATAGTGCCACAAAGAACACCTTAGAATTAATGGTTAAAAAACACAATTCACATCTGTAATTCATCTACTGTGTTCCTCTTTCACCCATACCATTAAATATTAAAGATGGATCTAAATAAAAAACAATCATAACCCAAAATTTGATTCACACTCAATTGTCAAAGAAAAAGGGGAAATTTTGAGCCAAAATAATCGATCCTCTGCATTGAGTTTTAGTTTAAAATATATAGTCTTTTAGTCTCCTCTAAGACAATTACAAAAAAATGTCTTTTTAAATTTTGAAGCCATGAACATAAAATAAACCTTCTGAACAGTCGGAGATAAATTTAATAATAAAATATAATAACATGACAGGTGTCATGACTTTAGAGTTGTATTTCTAGCTTAGATTGTGTATGTTTTTTAGCATCATGACACTGAAGTAGTTCCTCCACCTACCACCTCTATTTCTTTCTTTCGGGCTTCCTGTGCCTGTTGATATGCTTGCATAGTGTTTGTTTCCTGTGTGAAATCATCAATGTTTGATACTATGACATTAGTATTATGAATCGTCCAATAAGTGTTTTGTTCTTTAATTTCTTTAGCATTGACAAGGAAGGTTAAGTGGTGATTCTTACACCATATCATAGTGGTATTGAGCTTAGCTAGCTTTTCATATTCATCCTTGTAGAAGGTCTGATGATTTTTTTACAGTTTCGATGTTCTACTGATACTAACTTTTAATATCATCTACAGTGATGAATCTAGAGCCATCCTTTTGTTGAAGATTGCATAAGATATATTTGAAATTGGACAAGGCCTAGTCTAGCATCTCCTTTTCTTCCTCTAGCAACCCCTTTAAATTCTTTACACTTTTTACTATACACTCAAATTTATAACCCAGGCTGAATAACCACTTTTGTATGGGGTTGCCTTCTTATTTGAGAAATACCTAAGCCTAGAGTGGTAGGTAATTTTAAATAAACTATTTCTTTAATCAATTACATATTCTACTTATGTGTGTTATCCTCTAATTTAGCCACCCATATATCAGACAACACTATGTTCCAAGATAAAACAAGAGCATCATATGATTCACCGAGTCTATTAATAAATGGGAGTCCCCTTGCCTTGAAATCCAAGATCGATTCTCGAGTAACTTTATCGAATAAACTTTCTAGTTTCAATTAATTAATCTAATGTTTATTATGATCTATAGTGGGATCAAAGATTGAATCTAAAGAACTTGCTAGTTGGGAAGAAAGTGGAGCTAATATTGACCTAAGGCTCTCAGATAGAAATTGGTCCATAACTTTCAATTGATCCTTATCAAGCTTCATTTTCTCCAACCTCCTATGCATCAGTTGATTTGAGAAATGCCATAAGCTCTCATCCTTGTTAAACTAAAGATCTCTAGGGTCAATCCTTGTCACCACTTAATCGTTAGCAGTATTGAAGTCCAACTATTTTTCTACCACTAGTTATGCTACTGAAGGACAATAAGCCCTGTTTTCTCATCTTCGATCAGTTGATAAGTTGTCTTTATCCTTTTATTTTGAGTAGGAGGGACATGTTGTTTAACCTAGGGAATCACATCATTGGGAAGACATTTGTTCGCTTCTCTCTTTCTTTTTTTTGTCTATACTAGTTTCTAACTGGGAAGTGGTTTCTAGTAATTGTGAGGCAGATTGAAAAGAATCTGGTGAAATGAAGAGCATCCTCTTGATTGGAGAAGTCTTTATGTTAGAGACTTGTGCACAAAATGGAAAATCGGGCACCTTGTCTAGTTTCAGACTGGAATGAGAGTCTTGTGCCAATCCCTTTCCTTTTTTGTCATATGTTTGTGATGCTTTGTTGTTCCCTCTGGATTTCCTTGAGCTTCTCCTTCAGCTGGATCATATTCTTTCAAGTCAATGTGGCGTATAGATGCTTCCCCACAAGTCATATTGATTCCAGTTTCTTTCTTTGGTGGTTTCCCATCTCCTCCTCCTGTAGTCCCTGATGAATTAAGTGATTTTGTATTTGTAGCAGAGATATTTTGCACTCGTGGAAGAGGAGGATTTGGGTTGGAAACATGGGGAGTTTTTGATGGTGTAGAATATTTTTCTTACCCTTTCTTTTTGAATAGCCATTCTCTAGTTTTCTTTACGACTAGTGTTGTACTCACATTAAGGTCATCCAACTCTGGGGCATCCCAATTGATTGGGTCTAACTGAGTATTTTGTACCTTTGTGTAATATCTGGGATCAAAAATATCTGAATCATCATCTACAACCCCTCAAACATAAAATGGAATTCAATAAGTTTGTATTTGATTGACACTTAATTTGGACCAGGCCCTTTTTTCGCACCTCACAATCCTCCACGCGATTTGCCTAGAAATATTTCAAGGCATGAATGCCGTGATAAGAAGGCCCAAGATGTAAATTATCCCTTAGGGCCCGTTTGGCGCTAGGAAAGTTAATTCTAAAAAAAAAGCTGGAATTCATTTCTTATTCGAGAATAAGCTATTTATGGCTTCAAATTTATTTTATTTTATTAATTTTTATTTTTTTTATAATTTTTTTTTTAAATCTTTTTTTTTTAATGTGGGTATGTATATATATACACGTGTGTATATATACACATGTGTGTAATGTGTATAT
>MU225187.1:306839-329546 GCA_018584345.1 Thuja plicata | reverse complement strand
ATGTGTGTGTATATACACATGTGTGTGTATACACATGTGTAATGTGTATATACACACATGTGTATATACACACATGTGTGTGTATATACACATTATTGTGTGTATATACATGTGTATATACACATTTGTGTGTATATACACACATATATGTGTATATATGTGTATGTGTGCATATAAGTGTATATATACACACGTGTGTGTGTGTATATGTGTATATGTATGTGTGTATATGTGTATGTGTATGTGTGTACACAAGTTAAAAAATACATATTGTTCAAATTAATTAAAAAAATAAAAAATAACCTTTTATTCCAATTCCACATTATGGGATCCAAACGCAGAATAGCTTATTTCAGCTTTCGTTTTGAGCATTAATTAATTCCAGAATAGGCCCTTATTCTAGAATAAGTCTATTCTGGATAAGTTAATTCCATGCGCCAAACGGGCCCTTACGTAATAACTCAGATTGAAGTTCCCTCGAATGGTATCATAGGCCCACATCTGGTATTTTCCTACCGTCTTAGCAATATTGATGGCGTAAGAGGATGATTGATAGGAATAAAATCATCGCTGAATAGGAAAAGGGATTTGAACCTTTCATTTTGCTATACATCTTTTATTCACTTTGCAAATCTATCAGCACAATTCGATCAAAATCATCTTTTCATGCATGTAGCGGGGTAACTCCCATGGAAAATTGTCGAATGCACCTACCCTAATATAGGTAAAGGTAGGAAATTGGATGAAGTAGCTAACATAGGTTTGAATCAATGCGGTGGCTTCTCATGACATTATCCATTCTGGGCATCCTTGTAACTCCTTGACCAACTTCATGAAAGAAACATCGCTCACTCTACAAGAATTAGTATAACTATTATACAATTGCAAGATAGGCTAAAAGTCATAAATTTGGATATTGTCATCAAATTCCTGTACATAATCCAAGCCCAGCCATTATTGTGTGCAGGCTAGGGCATATATTAGTTATGAAGACCTGAAAAAGAATTTGTTTAACACGAATATATTCATTAGTTGATGAATTCGGTTATAACTATGCCTTCCCATTCCAAGTATCGAGATCCAATGCATATCATTTAGAAAAAGAAGAACATCCAATCATCCAATCTAATTACATCCTCATCCCCTCTGAACCTGTGCAACAACACTATTATATTTTCTATCTCGTCCTTGGCGGATGTATGTACAATGGTCTTTGGGAGCTTCGATGATCCCCTTCTTGCCAGAGCAAACCAAGTTTTAGCAATTTCATTCCTATATATGCCTTTCTTCAAACTAAATTCAGTATGTGAGGTGAAAAAATCCCAATGTGCAGATGCAGATGCTTCCCATATGGCAACTAAAACAAGTTATGAATGGTTTCTCTATCAAGAGTGACAAGATCTCTTTCATCATATCTTTTAATTTGCCTGGTATTTTGGTCATACCTATTTATACATTCTATTAACAAGTATATACTTTGCATAGTGATAGGGAAACTGAAAGCTTGCATTAAATAACTTTTAACTAATCTCTGGGTCATCGGATGCAAGTTGGGTTTCTTAACTCTTTTTCAGAACTCCCTTAAATTCAGTTGTCCCAATTTGGATTAACCAAATCAGATAAAGTACATTCTAACCCATTGAGGTAGTCATAGTCTAGGTGTTTAAATCTCATCTTTGCTAACCATATTTCCTAAATCCGACCAAAACCAACAATTGTGTGGTCTATAGTAAGAATTAAAACAAATGACGACAAGAGATAAAATTTACTTACTAGAATTAATAATCGCTGCTCAAAATCACTAGTGTCAGATGACCTAGCTTTAAATTTTTCTCCAGCTTGATCTTTGCAGGATGACTGAGTAAATTACGTTATCAATTTATTAATAGGAAGCCATTAATTTTTTCCTTCTATGTCATTAATGCCAGTATTTTCAAATGCAATGCTTCACTTACTTTTGGTAGTTAGAAAATGTCACCCATTTTATTTAAAAAACAACTGCAACTTTTTCAGATATTGTCAGAAATGAGGGAAATGAATGGAACTTCAGAGAGGTAACGTTACTTTTTCTCTTCCCTTTCACTAGAGTTCTTCCGGCTTTAGATTCCGATGAGAGTTCCGGAACCTAAGGCTAACTCCGCTTCTGACTTAATTTAATTTTTTAATCTTTGGCGCCCACCTTTCTTCTCTCTGTTTGGCTTGTTCCTATTCTTCTTTTAGACTCCGAAGTTACATGAGGGATTCAATATGGATCACTTTTCCTTGTTAATTGTAAAGTTCCATTGAGCACGTCAGACTCCAACGGTTGTTCCAGCACTTGATCTCTTTTTCACCTTTATTATTTTGTGTTCCTTCAATCCATCTTTTAAAATATTTTTTGCTAGTTCCATCTTATTTGTCAAATTTTGATGATACTTTTGTAAAAAATCCTTCTTTCTACTGAGATTACTTGTGAACTGTCTTGATTTCTCTTTTATTTTTTCTTTGGTTCCATCCCTTGCTTTGGGCTTTGAAAGTGGTTATGGAATAATTTTTAACATCGATATTCGACTCTTGAATGGTAAAATACTTTTGAATTGAATAGCCAAAGACAAGAACAACTTAAAAGGTAAAGGAAGTGAATATATAGTTCCATTTGAAGACTCATATTTCAATGACAGATCCTACAACACTTAAATCCTGGAATTATGATAATAATGAAAATGACTAATAAACAAAAATTTATAAGGGTGAGAATGCTTAATTTAGACTATTTTTTCTATGGGTGCCAAAAATACTTCTCTAACTGGGGATGAAGACCGTGAGGGATGAAGAAATAAACTTAGTGTCTCTGGTTTCACACTTGACTAAAAAAAAGATCGACACAAAGACAAAACTGACACACAACAACACTGAACCGAAACTAAGGATGCAACTAAAAAACTAAAGGGAAAGACAAAAACCTAAACCTAATATGATACAATAACTGGGGTTACCTTCTTCCCATGAGTTTACATATGGTACAACTTCAGGTATTTCCCATTGTATGGCAGTGATAAGATTGCTCCATTAGGGTAGGGCAATTTAAATGAGTTGGTTCCACAAACCTAGTGAATTTAAAATGGCCCCTTCCATAATGAATCAAAATTTCTATGTGAACCTTTAGGCTCTCTTATTTTGTCCCATAGCAACACTAGATCTCCCTCCATGAATTTCCTTGGCCTGAATTTCTTATCAAAGATCTTCTCGACTTTGGCTTGATGCAGTGTAGTTCAATTCACCATGTCTTCCCTTTTTTCCTCAATCTTTGTCAGATATATGATTCTCTTCTCGAGAGCATCTTGGAAAATAGAATCCTCCATCACTATTTCCAGTTTGGAAGAAGATAACTCTAGGGGTAATGAAAAACTATTCCTAATGCCATATACTAATTCAAATGGACACATACTAATCACTCTTTTGGTGTTGTTCAATCTAACCAAAGAGCTTCGTGTAACTTCTTTTACTAATTCCTTTGGTTATCCATGAACAATTTCTTCATTATGTTAATTAGATTCTTATCATTGGAATCAGCTTGACCATTTCCTTAAGGATAATAGTTGGATGAATGAGAAAGTGAGAAGTCATTGTCATAGCAAAATTGTGTCATCTCAGTAGAGGAGAAGCAAGGTGCGTTATCTATCACCACTTTCAACAGAATGCCAAAATGCACTAGAACATTTTCCTTGATGAATTCACATACCACTTATATAGTTTTTCTCTTTAAAGCAATGGATTCCACCCATTTGGTGAATTATTCTATTATCGTGAGGATATGAGTATGCCCGATACTAGAACTCAAGTTGATTGGGCCAATAAAATCCAACCCCCACTACTAGAAAGGTCCCTCTATCATCACCAATTTGAGAGGAAGAGAAGCTAACTAAGACTTGCTAGTGAACTATCTACACTTTTCACACTTAGATACCTAGTGGTAGGTATCCTTGAACATCCCTAGCCAATTATAAAATTGCCTCAAAATTTTAAAAGTTGTGATAGTAGATGAATAGTTCCCTCTGCAAGCTTCATCATGAAAGGATTTCAAAATTTTCTATTGTTTTTCTTTATCTATGCATCTAAGAAAAGTACCATCTAAAGCCGTTTTATACAACATATCATTCTAGATAGCATACTTACTAGCTTGCATCTTCAAGTTCATTTTCTACTTCAGAGAAAGACCTTTTGGGCTTTCACCATAGGGGGGAAGTAAGTTGTATGTGAGAACCATGGGTCTTGTAAGCTCACCAAAAACACCTTTGGTGTGTCTTCTGGTGCTTCCTCTGACTAGCCTAGTGGGTTTGATCTCAATGTCATATTCTTGAGCCTTTACTACCCATGTTCCTATTTTGTTACACCCAATCTCATGTTGAGTGAGAATACTCTTCACCATGGGCTCTAGGACAAATATTGTGGTGTGAGAATGTAGGATGTAGAACCTAAATCACTTCAAAGATTTCAACATTGAAAATACATTCTTTTCTATCTAAGAATGATTTAGCTCATGGTTCTTCAGAGGTGTACTCATGAAAGCTATAGATGCGTGGAGTTTGTCTTCATTCTTTTGGAGGAAGATTGCTGATATAGTGTGCTTAGATACATAGTAGTAAATGATAAAATATTTGTTAAAGTGTGGGTGTGTTAATACAGGGTGCATTAGCTATTATTTGTTTGATTTCACCAAATGCCTATTTTCCAGATTTGTTCCATCTAAACCCCTGATTTCCTTTCATCATGTCTATAAGATGTTTGGTTATTTCCAAAAATTTAGGTACAAATCTTCTTAGAAAATTTACCTTGCCAAAGAAAGACTTGACTCCAATTTTTCTTGATGGTACACTTAGCTTATGGATAGCTCTAACCCTTTCAGGATCTATCCTAATTCCTTCTCTGACACAATATGTCCCAAGATTTTTTCCTTTGTTACACAAAACATTGATTTCTTTGGGTTTAATGAGATGTTGTGTTTTCAACATCTTTTTAAAATTACCTCTAGATCATGTATATGGTCTCTTTATTTCCTGGAGAATACCATCAAATCATCTAAATAAAGCACTACGACCTTTCTTTTCAAATCTTCAAATGACAAGTCCATATCCCTTTGGAAGGTGGATCCAATATTAATTAACCCAAATGGTTTTCTATTGTAGGCGAGTATTCCCTATGGTGTGCTAAACACAGTTTTATACTAGTCATGTTCATCAACCTCAATCTAATTATATCGTAAGAATCCATGCAACATAGACATCATCTCCAATCTAGCCACCATTTGGAGGATATGATCCATTGGGTAGAGCATAATTATCCTTGAGCGGATCTTGAATTAGGTTTACGAAATCCACACAAATCCTTATCTCTCCATTTTTCTTGTGCACTAGAACTATGTTATCCAGTTAAGTAGAATCATGGATTGGGTATATAATTCTTGCCGTCACCATCTTGTCAATTTCTTGAAAGATAACATCTAAAAAATTGGGGTTGTAATTGTGTTTCTTATGGTGGAAGGGTGATGCCTCTGGCTTAAGGGGAATGTGATGTCTGAACCTTCTACCCATATTTTTTTTAGGTCATCATAGAACTAGGAAAAGACATCTTTGTATTTCATCGAGAGTTTTGTCAAATTTGCCTTCTCCTCTGGGGTGCAACATTTCCCTATACTTACCATTTTAGGAGTCTGCAGATCACCTATATTTATGTTCTTGTACTCATCAGTGGTACCACCACCTTCAAATCTCTTCTCTTTAATGTAGGCATCATGTATATCAAACAATTTTTCTTAAGACCATGCCTTTTGGAATTTTGTTCCCCTTTAACTACACCACTCCTTGTGTAAGATCATTCTTTCTATCTCGAGTGTACTCTTTATAACAGTTTTCACTCCCTTTGAATAATGCTTTGTGATTACTTCAAGATTTTCTAAGAAATATTTGAGCTAGAGGTCATAATTAAAAACCTTCCAAGCCTCAACATTGCCCAAGACATTGGGCCTACGAATCAGTTCAATCCGATATTGTTTCTTATCAAACTCAGTTCCATACCAACAATGCTAAAAGACATAGACTGGAAAGTTGTTACCTTTTTTATCTCCTGATCAATGGTCATCTCCTTGTGTGCATCTTTAACTTCTGTATTTCCACCTGCTACCTCCATCACCAATACTTATTGCAGTTTATCATCTATAGATATTTCTAATGATGCTTCTTTGGTCACATCTTGACCGGTTCCTCTGTTTTCCTTCTCCTTTTCTTCTTGTCCTTGAGTTTCCCTGGGTGTTTCCTCCTATATCTCTATAGTGTCCCTTTGTTCTTTAGAAAGATCCATGATAGGAACATCACCTTTGGTTTCCATGGTATCCTTTCGCTCATCCAAATGAACATTATCAAGGGGGAAAAAGTACAAACTTGTGTCACACTTTTATAAAGGAAAATACTAACAATACCAAAAGTGTTCAATATCAACGACATAAAAGTGATATTTCTATTTGAAATTTGAAGATTATGTAAATTGATGACATGTGTAAAACTGGACGAAGTTTATGCCTATTATTTTTTAAAAAAATTGAACAAGAATTGATGTAGTTTTTTAATTTTTAAAGTCTATTTTTTAATTGCTGAAAAATGTTGAAAATTAGGGGGTCTAGTTCCCGCCAAAAACATATATGCAAATAATATTTTTTTCCTCTCATTTCAAAACATGTTTTAGATGACATGTATAGCTAGTGCAGGAAAAAAGAAAGATCGGTTTCCGATGTATACTTTCTCTGTTATAACTTTTCAAAGTTAGAGTTACCCAAAATCAACAATTTATGTTTCCCGCCTAATTTTCCCTAGCAAATCTATACCATTTAGGAAAAAATTACATATTATTGAAGATGACTCTCTCCTATAGTGTTAAATATAAATTTTAAATTTTTTCTAAAATTATTTGCTATTTTTTTTTTCTTTTTTCGAAGTAATGTATTCTCGAATGTTAAAATACCTAATTGCAGTATTTTCAAATTATAATATATTAGATGTAATCAAAACACTATAAAATTTATATGACCATAATCCTGACTCCGAGGTCTACAAAAGGGTATTTTTAGTTTTTAAAAATATTTGAGTTTTCATGGGGAAATCAGCTGCAGAAGTGAACAATTTTGCAATTTTGCAAATTTTGTTTGTTTGGCTGCCACATAGGATGCCACATAGGTACTTTCGGCCAGAATTGGTTCGGCCGAAACGATGGCCGACCAAACATTGTCATGTGGATGACCCCGCCCCTTAAGCCTCATATATTAGATGCTTTTTTTTTAAATAAAAAATAAAATAAAACAATTTAATGCAAATTAGTAAATGATTTTTTAAACAAAATCATTTTTTTCCAGAGTTTTGAAGGCATATTTTTTGCGTTAAAGGGCAACCATGAATAAATATTATCAAGGAGGTTTTTTTTCTTTTTTTTTGCAAATTAGTTTTTTTACTTTAGTTTTTTTCTTTTTTTTGGTGTTTTTAATTAATGCATTGTTCAATTAGTACTTGAATTATGAACTTATCAATATTATTGTGATTTTTTTATTGGGTATATGATTTTCTGCATGCAGGTGCATTGAAGCTCTCAATTTAAACAGTTTGTACAATGAGGAATAAAAGGAATAGAACAAGAAAATATAATCGAATAAGGGATGACAAAATAAAAGGTTATACAAAACGTAATCAAGATCGACACTAGCTATGGGGCAGGAAATTTGCACCGGCCACATTACCCGTGTCGTTACTTTTGTTGCCACTTTCGTCAGCCATGTTTGTCAACAAAAGTATTCCCTTTGACAATAGACAGTCTCTGTACATAGTTTAGTTTTCATGGTACATTCATTTATTTTATAAGAGAGCAGATTTTTTTAAAAGAAAAGTCACTTGTTTAGTTTCCGTAAAAAGTGCAATGGAATGCACATTCATGAAAATTAGCCAACTTTTTGAAAAGTAAAAATAGTAATTAATTTTTAGAAATATATTTGAATGTGGTAAATTATAATTTTTCAATTTTTATTATTATTTATATTTTTTATTTGTTAATTTTATTTGATTGAATTAAATTTTATTGTAATAATTAATATGTAAACTAATATTAAATTAAAAAATTTATTTTCATTTTAAAGATAATAAGTGAGAGTTTATAATTTAAACTTAAATTTTGTCAATTGGATTTTTGAATTTTTCTTTACAGATTAAAAAAATGAGTGGCATATAAAAGAACATTTTTCCAAATATAAGGATAAATATCAAAACAAATAAGTCCTAGATTATAAGTTGTATATAATTTAGACTTTTGTAAAAAATTTAAAATTATATGTAAAATTTATTAACTGAAAAACATAAAAATGAATAATTTTTTAGTTAAATGTTATACTTAATTATTTGTACATTTTATACATTTAATTTAATAATATAACCATTGCAACCTTTAAATATTAGTATTTTAAATTAAAATTCATTATAAAAATTTAATAAATAAAAAGAACAATTGCAAATAAGGAGAACAATTGTAGTAATAAGTGGTGGGGGAAGAGAATTAACTTGATAGAGTTGAACCTAGCCTTTTTTAAATCGCTTATATTAATCCAATTCATTAATGATTTTGAAAACAAAGTTCTTCTATTATTTTCTTCTAGATAATTCAATATAATTTCTATCCTAAAATCCTATACACTATATGATCTTATAATTGTCATTAAAATTATTCATTTATGAATTGGTCAACTAAAAGAGTCAAATGTTATAATGGTAAATCAAAAGAATAAAATGTCTTTAGTGTAGACCTTATGGCAAGACATATTGTCAATTAGTGTCAAAACACTTAATCATTCAGTGTTGCCCGAGTATTCAGTGTCACCCGAGTATACAGTGTCGCCCGAGTGTTCAGCATCACCCGAGTGCTCAACATCATCCAAGTGACAGTTTATCACCCGAGTAGTCTTTTGGACCCGAGTGACAGTTTGAAGCCAACTTTGCATATATTGTTAAATATAATTTTGTTTATTGCAAGCTAACTTACAGAGTTATTTGTTGGATAAAGATATATATGTAAGATAGTTTGTTTTATCTAATATGATTATGTGAAGAGTATATGAGTAAGAAAAGAATAAGTATGAATGTATGCATAAGGCATGCGAATGGAAGTTTGATTTAAGTGCAGAAGTATTTAGGACAACAGAGTCTCATCTATCACATTCAGGTGATAAGTTATATTCAAAAGGATCTTATTCAACAATCATAGTTGCACTAAGCAGATCATCAACTGGTTCATTCTCACAGGCGGATCAACAAAATCCTTTAACAAGGTGGACCTAACAGTCCTTTCTTTAAATCTCTTAACATATTTTCATTACTTATTGTATTGTATAAAATCCTTTAACAAGGTGGACCTAACAATCCTTTCTATGCTCGTAATAAGGTAGACCATCAGAAGTGGACATTGTAAGCTCTAAGAGGCTAAATCTATACTACAGTACTAAATCTTATGGGTATCATCCCCACCCCAGTTTTTACTTTCTTTTGGAAGGTTTCTGGGTAACCAAATATTGTGTTATGTGTTCTATACGATTCTTTACTTTCAAGTTATATGCATGCAAAGAAATAAGTTAATCTAATTGTGGATTAAAAGGATTAATTTTTATTGATTCCTGATTCACCCCCCCTCTTAGTCATTGGGCACATCATATAATTCCAACAATTGGTATTAGAGAGGTGATTCTCTTATCTTAAGTTTAACAACTTGAGAAAAGATCAGAGGATATGGAAACATACAAACTGGAGAAAGCCATTGAGAATGAAAAGATAGATCTTAAAGTGGCCATGGATCCGATCATAATACTTAAGGAAAATCTCTCTCTTTCCGTGAAGAGAAGAAAAGAATTAGCAGTGCAGATGAATGACAAGAACTATATAGAAGAAAGAATTGAAGAATTTTGTAAAGACAGAAGCTCAGAAGAAGCTGATGCAGCTATTGAAGACTTGCTTGCAAAGAATCTCACTTTACATGAAGAAGTCAGAAAGTTGAAAAGAGAACATGAAGTTCACTCAATCAGAATGTGTGAAGTCATGGAACTAAATAAAAAAGTAGAAGATGACAGAAATAAAGCACAAGTAGACAAAGTACTACTTAGTACAAGATTAGAGGAAAAAGAAAATGAAATCCCACACTTGTCACTTCAGCAAACTGATTGGGTAAGTCAACTCAACAATGCAACATAATAAGTTGTCAATCTAAGAACAAAAAATGAAAGACTGCAGAGTGATCTCAATACTGAAAAGAAAACAAATGAAAGCATGATGAATTCACAAAATAACACAGATCAGTCTACATAACTCAGACATCATGGACATAATGGATTAGGTTATATTGAACAAGGTGAATCCTCACAACAAGGAGATCAAAAGAAAAAACCTACATGAAATCATTGTGGTAAGTCAGGGCATACATCAAATAAATGTTAGAGCAATGGAAAGTCAAAATTTAATGGTAAATTCTATAGTTGCAACAAACATGGACATAGAGCAAGTGAATGAAAAGAGAAACCTAATTTTGAAGGGAAATGCTACAAATGCAACAAACAAGGTCATAAATCTTTCGAGTGCAGAACTAAGAAATTGAATCCTGCTAAACAATTAGCCAAGACAATTTTTGGTTTTGATTACAACACTTGGTATAGATGTTGTCATTGTGGTGAACATGACACATTGGTGAAAATTTTATGAAGACTCACTTCAAAAAAAGAGATCCTACTAAGAGATGTTATGTGTGCAAGAAACTCGGTCATCTAAGCAAGAACTGTATGAACTGAGAAAAAATTGATACTAGTTTTGAGAATGGAAAAGCCAAAGTCTTTGAAATCTGATTTCACATGAGCAAGCAATGGGTAAGGAAATCCTTAGATAATTCAGATCAAAGCAATGAAGGATCTAATGACACCCTAAATAGTGAGATGAGTGGATCTATCATTACAGAATAGGAAAGTAAGGAGATGGATGGAACTGTGCAATACAAGCCATCCTACATCAGTTCTAGATAAGCAATACGGTCCATATCCACATATTGATGCATGAGGAAATATTATAGTTCAACCTAAGTTAGAATGTTAGTTACACCCGAGTCACTCTAGCTCACCCAAGCTGAGTCAGGCAGTATTGATAATTGGAAAGTTAGTTTCACCCAAGCTTTTGAGTGAATCTTGGAAAAACACCCAAGTCACGCCAGCTACTATGTATGGAGCATTTAATGAAATAATCTAACGGTTGAAAATATCTTATAAATGAAGGATTTTAAAGAGTATTGCTTACAAATATTTTAGTTTACAAGTTAATTAGGAGCCCTTAGCAATTCAGTTCAAATTTGTGATTAAAACTGGGGTTTGATCATTTTTTCCAAGCAATATGGCATCCACTTCTAGTAGCAAGGTCAAGAAAGGTTCTTAGATGATAGTAAGGAATGCAATTTGTGATCCTCTGATGTTCAAGCTTCATCTGACAGTTGCAAAGGAGATAGACCCGATGGGAGCTCATTCCCTAATTCCTCCAAGAGTGTTACTGGTTAACAAAATTCACAACTTCTATCACTGCAACATACAGGAGCTTGCAACCAGTGAGATGAAGCACAAATATGTACCAACGAGAGTCTGAAGCCTGAGCATAAGCACCTTGAAACCAAGGGTTTGACACACATCATGCACATGCCGAGGGATTTCCAGACAAAATGGATGAGATATGTTCTTAGTCGTGTCCACAACATGCAACTATGGTTGGAATATCCTGTGAAGGACACTAAGTAGATAATTTACCATGTCACTAGGTTCCCTATCCTAGATAAGCTAAAAGCTACCAAAACCCTAACTAGGGATGAACTAGCTGAGTTAACTCTTGCCGAGTGGGATGATAGAGGCATGAGACTTAACAGAGTAACTGATATGGAGTTGATATTTGGCATTCATGTATTAGCCCACAAGATATACAGCTCAAGTAGACCCAACAGTGTTGCATGTGAAGCTATTGACCTAGCATACAAAGTAGTAAAAAAGAATCTGGTATTCGACCTAGCAGAATTGCAACTCACTCAGTTGAGAAAGAATATGGAAAGAATCTGAGTATCCAAAACCAATTCATGTAAGTTTGGTTCTCTTCTAATATGCATACTCTTTTATGTTGAGAATTTCTTTCCCTCCAAAGGAAAAGTAGCATGGAAGAAGGATAGACCAATTATCCATCAAATTAATGAATTCATAGCTAAGTTAGGAGATAAATTTGATAGCATTATGGATGGATACTTTGAGAGTTTCAAACAGAAGATGCGAGTAGATATATAATTCCCAAACAACTAGTTGAGAAGTACAAAGATGAAATCTATTTTATAGTTGATTGTGATAAGGTTTATATACAAGTAGTAAAACCTAGGGTTGCATGGGTAAAACCCCTACCATATGAAGTTAACAAAGATAACACAAAAGATATCATAGAGGCTCTTGTGAATGAACCTGTCAATCCAAAGGCACCTCACTTTGGAACATATGAGGAAGCAAAGAGAAGGACATCTTTGGAGATTGAGATTCCTAAGATTTTGAAAAGAGGAAGGAAGAGACTTGATACATTCAAGAAGAAGTATGGAAAGACCTCCAACTCTCCTACCATCTCTGAGAGTAAAGAGGAAATGGTTAAGATAGAGGATATAGTTAAGATAGAGGATGTTGAATCTGAAAAAGGAAGAAATTGATATTAAACCTCCATAGAAGAAGAGGAAGACAACACCTAAACAAAAAAGGAAAAATGCACTACTCCTATTGTCACCTTGAGGAGATCAAAGAGAAAACATATACTAAGTGATGATGAGGATAATGATGAAGAAGATAATATTGTGGTCTCCACTAAAACAACACCCAAATTTGATCAGAAGATTAAAGACCTTAAAGAAGGAAGAGCCATGAGTTCTTTGAAGTCAGTGAATTATGCTTCTAGGTCAGAAGAAGAAAAGAAGAAGATTGAACAAGCAGTGGTGGAGAAGATGGAAAAGTGGAAATATGACCCTTTCAAGTTGAAGAGTTATATGACTGAAGACCTATTTAAGGCAGTATCTATTCCCTGGATGAATGCAGTACAAATTGAAAAAGATATAAGGGAACAAAAATTGAATCAGTTCATACCTGCAATGAAAGGAAAAGAAGTAAAAGAGGCCTTGTGTAAATATCAGAATAACCACACCCCCATATTCAGGGAATTCCAAATATTGAACAAGAACATAGAAGATGTAGATCAGCATGCCACGTTAGTGTGGAAATCAATATTTGAAATAACAAAAGGCAATGTGAAGGAAGAAGTATTGAGTACAGACCCTCCAACACAGGGAAATGATGATACACTACCCGAGGTACAGAATATTGAAGAGTCCAATGTAGAGCAGATTGTAGTTGAGGTAATGGTGTCATTACCTAAATCTCCTATACATACTATAGTACCTCTGAGCAAAGGCAAGATTGTAGAATCCACATCTGAACAGACAAAGACTGAGCAATAGGCTCCTCTTACTACTGAGACATGCATACCTGAGTCGCAGAAAGACAAGGTAGATATTTCTACTACTAATATTGATTCATTAGTAAATTTTGATCCAACAATTGGTGTTGTAAAGGTCAATGACCTAATTGGATTGAATACTGAAGCAAAGGATGAGGTAGGTAAAGGTAAGGAAATTGTTCCTTCACCGAGTCTTAAGACAAAGGAAGTAATTACTGATGAGATAGATCTAGATAAATAAATTGTGATTCCTAATTGGGATCTATCTAGCCTATCTGTAGAGAAAATGGATATTTTGGGAGAACTATGGAACAAAAGAGATACACAACAAAATCTCTGAAAGGAAAGACAAAGGAATAAAGTACTTGAAGATGTCAAAGGCATATTTGTAGATGCATTGTAGATTGAATTCAATGAGATTGACTCAATAATGGACCAACTTGTTGACATTCTCCACAAGTTCAACACAGATATGAATGGTCAGGAGAAGTTACTTGAGAAGGCAGAGAAGAAATTTGAGAACAAGGTTCTAGAAAAAATTGCAAAGAAGATTGCAATTGACCAAGTGCAGCTTACAAAGATCATCAACACTCTAGAAACCACTGTGAAAAATGTGGTAGCACTATTTGTAAAGTTGAGTGACTCCTCTAACTTTACTATGGAAATAAAGATCAAGTTAGTAAAGATTGATGCAGACATGAAGGAAAGTGCAAGGCAGTTAGCACTTGACCTGAGCACCAGTTCTGCTCACTTCATGAAAATCAAGTATCTTACTGATCTACAAGCTGAATTGTTGAGAGAAGAAGCAAGGACCATAGAATATCTTACAACAATCTAGAGCCAACTTCTACCACACATGGATGGAATGCAGAAATGCATAACACATGCTAAGACACTTATTAATGACAACTTCTCAGTTGTTGAGCTAATGATAGAGTTGTTTGCAAAACTACAAGTTGAATTGCACATCATGAAGGTGCTACAAGACAATTGGGACAACACTCTGTCTCAAATTTTGAAGGTACATAGCGATTTCCTATCCTACTTCAGGATAACATTGTAAATATCACTTTTTGGCATTCCTATCAAAAACAAGGGAGAAATATCATTATATTGTAATAAACAGAACATATGTACAGTGAATATTTTTTTTTTGAAAAACACAAAAATAGAGTCAGTTGGACCTGAGCAGTGGAAGCAGTGTCAAAACCCAAGAAGATAGATAGGGGGAGTTTTGACATATCAAATATAGAATTCAATGATAAATGTTTTTTTCACTAATGCAAAAGGGGGAGATTGTAGACCTTATGGAAAGACATATTTTCAATTAGTGTCAAAACACTTAGTCATTCAGTGTTGCCTGAGTATTGAGTGTTGCCTGAGTATTCAGTGTTTACCAAGTATACAGTGTCGCCTGAGTGTTCAGCATCACCCGAGTGTTCAGCATCGCCTGATTGACAATTTATCACCCGAGTAGTCTTTTGGACCCGAGTGACAGTTTGAAGCCGACTTTGCATATATTGTTAAATATAATTTTGTTTATTGCAAGCCGACTTACAGAGTTATTTGCTGGATAAAGATATATATGTAAGATAGTTTGTTTTATCTAATATGGTTATGTGAAGAGTATATGAGTAAGAAAAGAATAAGTATGAATGTATGCATAAGGCATGCGAATGATAGTTTGATTTAAGTGCAAAAGTATTAAGGACAACAGATTCTCATCTATCACATTCAGGTGATCAGTTATATTCAAAAGGATCTTATTCAGCAATCATAGTTGCACAAAGAAGATCATCAATTGGTTCGTTCTCATAGGCAGATCAGCAAAACCCTTTCACAAGGTGGACCTAATAGTCCTTACTTTAAATCTCTTAACAAAGTTGCATTACTTATTATAGTGTACAAAATCCTTTAACAAGGTGGACCTAATAGTCCTTTATATTCTCCTAACAGGGTAGACCATCAGAAGTGGTCATTGTAATCTCTAACAGGCTAAATTTATACTGCACTACTAAATCTTGTGGGTATCATCCCCACCCCAATTTTTACTTTCTTTTGGAAGGTTTCTGGGTAACCAAATATTGTGTTATGTGTTTTGTATGATTCTTTACTTTCAAGTTATATGCATGCAAACAAATAATTTAATCTAATTGTGGATTAAAAGGATTAATTTTTATTGGTTCTTGATTCACCCCCCCTCTCAGTCACTGGGCACATCATATAATTCCAATATTTAGTTTTATAATAGTAATATAAAATTAGACTTTGAAAGAATCCCTTCAACCCACTACAAGATCACTAATGTTATGCTAATTGGTGGATATTATTTTAGATAGTTATCAACTTTGATTTTTCATCATTTACATTACATGGAGTGCATACTCATATTAATTTAATATAATAAATTAATATATAGATAAATAGAGAATTTATTAAAGTCAAGCATTCATCTATCAACATAAAAAGAAATAAAATAATTGATAATATCTATCATAATATAACTTCATCAAATTTCTAATTAAAAAATATCATTTAATTAATATACATTTTTAATATTTACTTAAAAATATAATAAAATGTAATTTTTTAATTTTTTGATAAATGAATATTCATTACTTATGCAACATTGTATGGTTATTCTTATAGAGAATTCATTTTTATAATAAAATAATAATCATGGAGGTTATTCTTATATAGCCATAAAAGTCATCTAATAATTATATAAATTTCAAGTTGTAAAGATAAATAATTATGTAGTAGGGTATGTGCACCAAGTTGTGGACCAAAAAAGTGGACACATGTTTTAAAAAAATTCAAATTCATATCACCCGATCGGGTTATTAAAATTTTGAAATTGTACTCGGCTTGGTAACCAAGCCTAGACAATATTATTAAAAAACTTTACCTTTATCAGAACCCGATCGGGTTCGGAGATGTTTCTAATAACCCGATCGGGTTTTAGACATATTATATTTTCTAATAATGTGATCAAGTTCTAAGATGTTTCTAATAACTCGACCGGGTTATTAGAAACATATTATATTTTGCAAAGCCCATGGCTTAGGCCATTTCTAACGCCTAAACTACAGAGAAGCATAGTGGAGGAGGGCAAAAACACCTAAGAACCCGATCGAGCTTTGTAGAAAACAAGATATCTTCAACAATTTGCACATTTTCAGGCAATGACACCTCGTAAGAAAGGTATGTATTATTGTTTTTGTTGTTTTGTTTTGTTTTTTTGCATTTTTTATCAAATTAGGTTATGATATTGATTTTTTGTTTTCTTTTATTAATTTCATATCAGATTCATCAAACAACCCAAGAAGAGGAAAAAGAAATGAAAGAACACCCCCCATAAACCCTCCTCAAATTTCTCCTCATCCACCACCATCGCCACCTGTAAACTCTCCTCAAAATTAGCCTCGTCCACCACCATCGCCGCCCATAAAACATCCTCAAAATTCTCCTTGTCCATAACCACCGCCACCCGTAGACCCTCCACATGTGCCATTAGATCATGTAAATGCAACAAAAGAGGACCTCGTGCAATACATTAACCAAAATAGTACACAAATTAATATATTATTCAATAGGTTGAAGGCTTTCGGTCTTCAATATCACTCTACCCTTGCCACTACATTAGAGAAATGTCCAATAGTGCAAATGAGGTGTCTCAAGAGGTGACAAAATGGGGTTCATGGAGGGATAAGTGTCGTACATATTATGCTGATGGTTTATCATATGAGGATGTGAAAAGAAAAGGCATAGAAAAATGTTACATATATGCCCTTTTTATTGATCCTAATACTAGAAATTCCCTAGAAGTTAATGCAAAACAATTTCCTATACATTGGTGTGCTCATAGGGAGATGAAATCAGATTTTTGGGATAGGTGGTACATGTTATTTTACCAACCACCTTGTAATAATAATGATGTACCTTTATATTTTTTTACGAATCTATACTGTGAGTTTATCCTTGGCGAGAAGCTGAATTAATTTGACTTTTGTGAGTTCCAGGGTAGAGGGAGAGGCTCTGCGCAAGATAGACCTGGGGCACATAGGATTACCCGACCAAAAAAGAGGAGGCATAGAGAAAGAAAAACCCTCATTCATGTTGTGATACTAGTAGAGGTGAAGGATTCTATGGATATATAGAATCTTCATGCAGTTGCATCATTGACTGATGTCATTATCCAGCATGGCACTCAGTTAGTTGGAGAGGATGGATCAGTGCCTCTACCACCTCCATATTCATCACATGCGCCATTAGGATCATCCCATCCCACACCAACTCCATCGTCATTAGATGCACCATTAGGATCATCTCATCCCATGTGAGCTCCATTATCATCAGATACACTTGCAGGGTCAGCCCAACCCATTCAACATATCTGCATTAGTTGTAATGGTATATGTGATGGGGTAGATAGTTAGGCGAGTGCGGATGGTTCAACATCCCATTCATGTGTACATTGCAGGAAAAGATGCAGGCATCCACTACTGAGGATATGGACCTCATAGATGATCTTTTGTCAATGGTGTATGGTATAGAGCCGACACAGGTTTGTTTAAATTTGTGTTTTGACATGTTATTTTAATTAATTACCTAAATCTATTAAAAGTAAATAATTTTTTATGTATAGAAGAATATAAATTTATACATGAATAATATGCATTGCAGGGTGCAGCTGGTGGTACAAGCACACCAAGGAGTACTCATTCTAGTAGACGTAGACGGGTAGCTCAAACACCTGAGGTAATATTTTACAAATATTCATAAAATATAATAGTACATTATTTTCAAAATATCACATCTTAATAATTTGTATGGTGGTAACTTAGTGTATGTTTGTTTGCTATTGCTTTATGGTCAAAGAATTTTTTCTAATGTAATTCAACTCAAAGAATTCACTTCCTTGTCTAGCCATCATAACTCAAATTGATTTGAACTCCCACACTCCATCCTTGGACTCCATTCAACCAATTCTGAACTCATACATAGACTCATACCCCAACCAATCACTTATTGGCTTCTGAATCAATCTTAAACATCATTCGGAACATCCAACCATTGTTCTTTTACTCTTATTTCTTTTTCAAAATCATGAATACAATCTCTGATTGTTCACTGATTATGAATATCTTTAATCCTTCAATACACCTCCATGGCCTTCTAAAGACTCCCAACATATAACTTCTAAGACACCCCAAGAACCCCACAACTTATCACAAGGTCCTTATCCTATTGCTCAAAGCACATTCATTTGCTAGTTCAGTAAACTTTACTCTCTGTCATTTCACTGTCATACTAGGATAGTCCCCATATACTAGTCTATATCTTCACGCAAGACAAGAACCCATCTACACCCTAGGTTCATAAGCACCCCAAATATTTTCATCATGGCCCATACCACCTACTATGATGCAAGTGTCAAGGGTATGATGATCCAATCAATGAATCCCTTAAATCTCTATAAAGAGTGGCAAACCCTGACTCTCACACCTTTAAAAATTGATGCAAAACACAATCTCAATACCCCCCATGAGAATTATGAGTTGCAGACAAGAGAGATGGGCTCATCATGAAGAGGCTTACTAAGACCCAAGCCACTACTCTTAGCGCAAAAATGGTTACAAGGCTTACAAGCCCACACAATGATCAATGTGGACCTTAGACATCATGGAGGAATAAAAATGGACTTGGTCCATGCACACAATCAAACTAATTGAAACCTTTGAAGGCATTTGCTAAACTGTCTAGTCAAATGCTAGTAGCCATGTCCAGGTAGTACAGTCAAGATAACCTTGGAAAGCCCCAAAAGACTTAGGGATTTAATAATAGATTCAAATACCCTTTACTAAGATACATCTAAACCAGGAGCACCAAGGTTTGAGGGGTCAAAATAGATGCTAAGTCAAAGAATATCATACTGGACCAGAGGGCTAATTAGGCCTTGACTAAAGAAGGAAGTGCTAGAAAATGGAAGCGTTTCCTTCTAAAACTAATTGGAACACTTAGGTATTAACAAAAAACATCAAATCCACAATTAAGGCCCTTGGTGCTTGGTTCTCTACAAGTTATACACTATTATGTATATTCAGATTTGGTGCATACATTGAGATATACACTTAGGGCTCAATCGTATGGCCAGCTCCCTGCATCAACACAAAAACAACTTGTAGAATATTTGAAAGCATATTACAAAGAATCTTTCCACCATATATTATCCAATTCCCATGGTGGAAATGCTTCAAACTTGAAAAACAATGTGAAACTCTTAGAAATGAACAAAAACCAGAGTTGCATAGATAAATATCATGATTACTAGAGTTATAGGTAAGATATCTTCACCAAACTGGTTGCATTTGAAGGTGAAGACATAGGGGAATCTAGCCAAGTCAGTTTTATGCAGAGTTGAAGCCCATGACCATAGTACATATACCATGACCATAGTGTACCAAGTGGCTTATAAGTGCCCAAACTTTGAACTAGGTCTCACAATTAGATCTCAATGATAGACTAGTTCTAAAGCCTTGAACTACAAGATGTCTTGGGTCCCTTTAGGCCAAGAGTGCACTGAGAACATTAAGGGTTTGCACTCTTCATGAGAATCCATGTGCTAGGAGGTGCTTTTGCACCATACTCTCAACCTAAAAGCACTCTAAATCCCTAAATGCTAAGGGTAAACACACTAAAACATACCCACTGCCAGGCTACAACAGTCCTATTACATGTTACAAAAGTGGTCCTAACCTCTGACCCCCATGAATACAATCTGGACCATCCTTCTCTAACTGTGACTACAAATTTGTTAAAGAATAGTCTTGTGTTTTAAAGAAGAGAAATTTTTTATATTGTAATATGGTTCGTAAAATTTGTTTATAAACTTGTGATAATAGAGTTGTGGAGCATAATCATTTGTGAAATTCAAGTGAATCATAATCTTCATTTTAAACTATTGCTTATATATTTATTTGGTGTTTTATAGGGCTTGTCAGGGGCTCAGATTTCTGAGATTGAGGATGTCACCCTTTCTACCATTGACTTTGGCTTATAGAGCTATGTGGTATCATATTTTGGACACCTCTTTTTTATAGTTTTGTAAGGAAACTCAGGTGCGGAAATAGCTTCCTAAACTAATCTCATAAAGGAAAGTATTGTGAAAATTCTTTTAAATCCTTACAATTTCAGATTCATTAACTACTTTAACAATGATATTGCAGCCATATACCATGCATACAAAAAAATAGAGAATGACACAATGATTTACCCTGGGGAAAACCTTTCAGTAAAAAACCCCAGCACTCCAAAACCTGCACAATGTATTTTCTTCAACACAACGGTTACAACACACTTGCAAAACAAGTTCTTTCAGGAGACATTCGACACACTAAGACTAATCCAGTAGCACCCGATCATACCAACAATACACTATTTTTCTATATCTGTCTGCAACCCTAAAAAATGCTTATATCATGCGCTTTCCTTTTTTAGGGTAACTTCCAAAGATAGCCGCATTAGGGTTTTACCATTCTCTGAGAAAATAGGAACCCTAAATTTTTTTTTGGGCCAATGCCCCAAACCCCACGATTGTGGAAGAGTGTACAGTACTCAACTTTATCAGTTGCCACATGTCATTGCATGTCTTCACCCATCATAGAACCTTCTGAAAATAGCTCTTACGTGTCATAGGAATCCATCATAACCATTTCAGCCATGATCTCCTTACACACAATTCAAGATGCTGACACATCAAGTGGAGTGACACATCAACATGCCAACTAAACATGTACACTCACACTTAATTACATTATTTGCAAGAAATAGATTTTACAAAACAAATAATAAGAATAGGAATTATCCAAGGTTGAGACACCTTATTCCTAACAATTTTTAATTGAACCCATGTGGTATCATATTATTTCTCTTATGTTATTTTTTTTTTGTTAGCCTACCCCACCAAGCTTGAGGTCATTAGGAAAGAGGAAGAAATCATCGGGGACATTGAAACAAAAAAAGGTAATTAAGTCCAATTTAAGTATATTTGTTGAAATGTATTATGAACATTTCAATGTAATCTATATTGATGAATGCACTTGAATTGTATATATGTATAATCAATTGGGTTTCACTAAACTAATGAATGCCCCAGACACTATTGATGTTTAGGAAAGGGAGGAGGTAACATGTTTTCATATTTACTTTCAACTGCATTCTTGTTTGTTCAAAATATTTTAGAAATCATGTTCCTTTATTAGTATGTCATTTGCTATGACTTTTCATACAGGAATTGGTCATATCTTCCTCAGATGAGGCAAACCCTTCTCCACTTTCTAGGGATCCCTTTCCTAGCACAAGAGATCTAGCTGCGGTATGCATTTTCTTTTTAGTCCATGCATTTTTTTATTTTTTAGTATTTCTTATTTATAACATGTATTTTGTATTATTTTTTCTGTTATAGGACCCTTCACCACTGTCCGTCCTTCCTCTACCTCACCATTTTTCTAGGAGTCCCTCTCATCCACGACAAAGCCCATTTCATTTATCATTCAGCCCAAGAAAAAGAGATCCAGCTGAGGCTTCAGTGTGAAAATTTGTATTATCTACTGTATACATTTTTTGCATTATCTAGTATTTCTCGGTCCTATAACATCTTTTCTATTTTACCATAAAGGAAAAGGTCCAAACTGATTCATCAATGCTTTTGGCTCCCTCTAGCAGAGGAGTTCCAACTCATGTTGAAGTATGCATTTTCTTTTTAGTCCATGCATTTTTTATTTTTTAGTATTTATTGTTTATAACATGTATTTTGTATTATTTATTTTTCCTGTTATAGGACCCTTCACCACTTCATGTCCTTCCTCTACCTCACCATTTTTCTAGGAGTCCCTCTCACCCACAACGAAGCCCATTTCTTTTATCATTTAGCCCAAGCATAGGAGAAAGAGACGAGGCAATCAATAATTAAAATGTCAGCAAATTACAACCAAACATTTATTTATTTTGATATTATTTTGAGATAATATATATGGCTTAACATTTGAATTATTCTTGTGCAGAGACTTAGTGACTCAAGTGTTGCTATGAAGAAGCTCAATTTTGATGATATATATATATATATATATATATATATATATATATATATATA
>MU225187.1:289545-306747 GCA_018584345.1 Thuja plicata | reverse complement strand
GTGTATGTGACATTTGTACATTGTATATATCGACCTCTAGACATAGTTGATGTCATTTTTTATAACTCTATTATGGATTTGGCATGTACGCCATGTATTGATATGTAAGCTATTATTGTTCATTTTGTTATATATGAAACTTCAAATTTGATCCTTGAATTTGTTGGTTGGATGTTTATGCCTTAAGTGTATTCTTGTTTCACATGATTTGTGTATATGCATGTGTGTTTTGATAAATTAATGTACTTGTGTGTGTACTTCATGTAGATTCATGTATATGACTCATAACCTAAATTCATGTGTATGACCTAAGTGAATGACTTAAGTGAATTCATGTCTATGCTTCATAATGTATGTACTACATGTTTGCTCTAGGACATAAGCAATTTTATGATTTAAGTGAATTAATTCTTGATGTGCTACATTGTATTTAGGTGTATATTTCATGCTTTATATGTATGCACTCCATACGTAAGTGAATTTATGTTTGTAGGTGTATCTTTCATACTCTATATAATGTTCCTTGGGTACACCTAGGAGGTTATAGGGGTCTTTGGTGCAGGGCACCCAAGTAACACCAAGCATGGATAGGAGTCTTCATTGGTTCATCTTCACATATTTTTAATCATGGTTAGATCTTAGAGATCAACCATTCATTTTGAGTAGATTGGTCTCATTGTACAGTCAATCCATCTAAGGTGTCTTTATAAAACTAAGGTTGATTAGACTCATGTGTTAGAGTAATAGTCTATCGGGGTTACTAATTTAAATCATTATGATCTAATTAGTAACTTCCCTATTCACTCTAGTTTGCTTAAGCTAACCTTAGGTAGTTTCTATTTCTGTTAGTTTCCCTTTTTAGGGTTTTGGCATCCTTTATAAGGATTGTCCGCTTTGTAATTCTTAAGGAGATTGTAATTTCATTATTGTTGTTAATAGAAAATCATTTCTTGCAACATGCTTTTTCAGTCTCTGGCCTATCGACCGCCCTAGCTTTCTTCTTCTGTCTTCTTCTTCTGTGTAACAGCTTTGCATGCAGGTGTTTCTTGGGTAGATTGATGTTCATCAATCTCAACATCATGAACTATGATAGGATAAGAAGGTTTGATTTATTTGGTCTAATAAATATCCTAATATAGGATCTAAGGGTCTTATAAGTCCTTTCAATAGGTCTAGAGGTCCTAATAGCAACATTTTGCAACATTGTCAAAAGTTGCACAAATGTTGTCGAGCAACTTTTAAAAGTTGCTATGCAAATTTTTCATTATTTTTGTTTCAAACTGTTCATCATGGGACCAAACCGTCAGCTCTAGTTGGCTAGGTACATGCTAGGGGAGACCTTTTTTTCACTTTCAAACCATCAAGAACATTCTGGCACAAGTCAGACCGAAGTGTTCCCAAGGTGCATTAAGCCAGATTGTGCAGTGATTTTTGGAGAGCCATATCTCAGACCTCGTGAGAGATATCAGAGATATATGAAGTGCACAAGGACAATATTGCAAAGGCATACAAGCATGTGGCTAAGTTATGAGAGATTCCACTCAGATTCCATTTTCCAACCCGATCTCGGTTGGTGAAAAAATTTGCACTGTTGCTCAGTTGAAAGTTTCTCAATGGTGCATATTTCAAACCATTTGTCATGGGACCAAACTGTGAGCTCCATCAGCTCCAGTTGGCTGGGTAAACACTAGGGGAGACTCTTTTTTCCTTGTGAACCATCAAAAATGTTCAGGCATAAGTCAGACAAAAGTCTTCCCAAGGTGCACTAAGCCAAATTGGGCAGCAATTTTTGGAGAGCCATATCTCAGACCTTGTGATAGATATCAGAGATTTGTGAAGTGTAAAAGGACCATCTTGGGAAGGCCTACAAGAATGTGGCTTAGTTCTAAGAGATTCCACTTGGATTCAATTTTCTGACCCAATCTTGGTTGGTGCAAAAAGTTGCATCGTTGGTTAGTTGAAAGTTGCTCAATGGTGCATCTTTCAAACCGTTCATCGTGGAACCAAACCGACACCTCCATCAGCTCTAGTTAGCTGGGTAAATTCTAGGAGAGACCATTTTTCACTTGAAAACCATCAAGAACATTCCGACGCAAGTCAGACCAAAGTGTTCCCAAGGTGCACTAAGCCAAATTGGGTAGTGATTTTTGGAGAGCCATATCTCGGGCCTCATGAGAGAAATCAGAGATCTGTGAAGTGCAAAAGGACCATATTGGGAAGGCCTATAACCAAATCTCTCATTTCTGGGAGATTCCACTCAAATTCCATTTTCTGACCCGATCTCGCTTGGATCAAAAAGTTGCATTGTTGCTTAGTTGAAAGTTACTCAATGGTGCATCTTTCAAACCATTTTTTGCGGGACCAAACCATCAGCTCCATCAGCTCCAATTGGCTGGGTAAATGCTATGGGAGACCTTTTTTTTCTTGCAAACCATCAAGAACATTCTGGTGCAAGTTGGACCGAACTGTTCCCAAGGTGCACTAAGCCAAATTGGGCAACAATAGAAGTAAAACAATTCAAACGTCCACAAATCATGACATATAACACCATGATTTTGATTGTATATTATTCATATTACTTTGGTTTGACATAATATTCTCAAGGTATTTGAGAGAGAGAGAGAGAGAGTACATGGAAAAGATATAATATGAAATTGAACATACATACATAAATACAATGCATGACAAAGATACATACATAAATACTTAATATGAAAATGAACATACATACATAAATACTACACATGTACCATTATTATAATTTAGAGAAACATGAGATATCCACTGCATGAGCCATTGTTATAATTGTAATCAATCGTAATTCCCTCATATCTTCTTAGTTAAATGGTACATGGTAAACTATAAAAAATGTGGACCCTCAGTATATACAAATCAACCCATGGCCACTTTTATATACAATTTGATCTTCTTTCAATATACAAAATGTGGTCTCCAAATATGCATGTAGACCACTTCATAATCATTTATATTTACAAAAAAGAGTAGTTAGATTATTTCACAAAATTTATATACAAAATTGTCAAAATAATTCTACCATTTGTAGAATGATTCTTAATCATGGCCCAAAACTAATTGAGTGAACCTTCTAGATCGGTTCTAACCCTTATTGTGTCATGTATTGCCTCGTGTTCAGATTCACAAAGTTTCCATAAATTCATCTTACGAGGTCTACCAGTATACTTTATCAATTCAATATTTTTTGCAACAAGAAGGTTCGAGTAATGCAAAATATGTTTATGTGTCTCATAGTCCTCAAACAACTACTTCTTTAATTTTTGGATAGGGTACCTACATTTCATAGAAGCATAAATGAATACAAAATTCAACATATAAAGTGTAATAGAATGATGGTAAGAGGTCTCAAAGTCATCAAACAAGAATACATTATATTTTGATAGCGTACCTTCTAAGCCATGTCCTTGTCACAACAATGGATCCTATTGGGTACTCAATACCTTCTCTATCAATGACTATAGTTGTCAATTTCTTTTTTCCCTCAATACAATGACACAAAAATTAATCAATCCCTTCCTCATTGTTCTCATCTACAACAACTGCATATATATGACCTAGAAATTATAGAGGGATAAGTTAACACCCTAAATACTTAACCATCTAATAAAATGAGTTCAAGTAGGTTCAACAGAGTTCATCTCAAAATGAAGAATAAATTGAGAAATTACCTAGTTCAACTAGGTCAGATATGTGATCAAAATCCGATGATGCTTCAAACTGGCTCAATTGTAGTGCTCTAGGAAGTTGATATGTATCAAGCAGTTGCAAAGGTGTATAAGAACATTCATCAACCCACTCTTTTGATTCACATTCCTCCCACGCAAAATTCATATAAGACAAGCAAAAACATGCCATTAATCTATTATAATACCCAGTGATGCTACATTTGAACTTCTAAATGAGTGCATGTCACTTGATCCTGTAAGTGTACAACAGTCTAGATAGTTTTCAATTTTATACTCGTTTATCAACCAAAAAAACCTATTAACCATAGACTTACATTCATTAATTTTTCCCATTGTAGAGTTTCACCATCGCACAATTATTTGTGCATTTATTAACTCTACACCACCTTCGTACTTCAATTCCTCTTTGGCAAGAGCTCTTTTTACACATTCACCCGCACCATCATGCTCGCCTTTTCCATGCCCCGCCTCCGTGAAATTCCAAAAATGTTGAACACCACTTGTCACATGTATCCTACTCAACCAATAGAACTTACTTGCATTCTTGAATTGTGAGGTACAATTGTGTGACCATATTATGTGTTGGTTGTACTCAATACCTCTTTCCCTTAAATTATCTTATAAAATTTTGAAGCAACCTCGCACAAACTCTGATGAATGTGTGTGATCGTCACTGATGTAGAAGTGGTACTCTCTTGAAACCTTTCTATCTGTGTCTATGCTATCATGTACATGCAAGAATTCTATATGTAAAAAAATTGTCACTTGTATAGAATGGTAATACAATGCTTGCACTTCATTATGAGGTTTAAGTGTATAATTCTCAGAAAAATCAACAATGGAGAAAATAGTACCAAGGGGAAAAGTGTCCTTACATATCTTGAATTTCTCATCCAACCACCTAGCTCTATGTGAATAAAGTATGTACTCATAAACTAGTTTCTCTTGAAAAATATTCATAAAATCAGCTACGCATATATCATTTTTCACTAAATCACACCTCTTAAGTTCTTTTCCATCTCTTAGACCATAAGTTACTGTCTTGTATTTTCCAAAATAAACTAGTGTATTTCCAATCTCATTTGTTCTCTCTAGATGTGACATATCCGCATCATTCTCATACCACCACATGCACTGCAAGATCCATTCAAACACATCATCTTATAATAAATGCAACCATAATCTCGATTGCATAATACACTTGACATAAAATCTCTTGACGATGTAGGAGGTTATTGAAGATCACATTCTTGCAAAATAGTGTTAGTGTGAAAAGTACAACAAACATGATGATATATATCATAATTCATGGAAAATCCAATATGTACCCTGCAATAACATGTGGTGCGTACATGATTAATCTTGACATAAAAGGGTTTTGTCATTTCAAAAAAATCTTTGAATAATTTTAATTTGAGGAAATCTTTGGAGGAATCTTTCATAAAATTGTGTTTGGGTCATATCCAAAAAGTTTTTTGGATGTGGCATACAATTTGTAGATCCGATTCTCCTCCTAACAATGTCTCTTTGGTTGGGTGAAACCCTTGTGTTTTCATGCAAAAAATTTTCAATTAATGCATCAACAAAAACCTTGTCCTTGTGTGGGAGTCTACCCGAGAATGACCAAAGAGAGTTAGTTTTTGGATCCTCAATTTTGTCTCGCCTGTGTAAGGCTCTCCATAATGTTGATCTACCTATCCTTAATGACTTGCTTTTTTTTCTTACTATACGATAATTTTTTGATTTCCTTTCCCATTATAGTTGATGTGAGGACCAACGAGTAACATTAGCATCTTTACTGTGTGATTGTGAACCAATAGCTTGGTATGCATTGAATAGATTTCTCACAATGGTTCTCTCAGTACTATTTTTAGTTGTGTCAACCCCACAATTGTCATTGTCTCTCTAAATTTTAGATTCTTAATCATTTCAACTACTTGACATCTTCCACTTTGATTTAATTTTTCAAAATATTTATTCCAAATCTTTTTAACAAATTTTCTACAATTTCTTTCTGACATTTTATCATGCATTGGCCTCAAAATATTTTCATCAATGTCAATTAGAAACTTTGGTTTTCTATGAATTATTCTAGGAGGTGTTAACACAGTTGCATGCTCTACATTTTCATTAAATGAATTAGGTGTAATTATTGGATTCATTTCAATTGGTGTATGTTGATGATTTTCATTTTTATTATGTGCATTTTGTTCATTAATGGCATCAAATTGAAATGGTGTATTTGTCACATTAACATTAATATTTTCATTTTCATCACTTACGTTGCTTGCATTTGATGATGTACCATGTCATATTCTCCTCATGCACTCCCTTTGTCTTTCCTTTTCTGTCTCTCATCATTCAATTGTTCCTCTTTTGTTCTTTCCCATTATTCATATTGAATGGACCCTACGAATAATATCATGAACATAGAATAACATGTGGACATCAAATCCAAAAAATTGGAACAATTCAACCATTTTATTGATATGAGAACTTACAATGATAAAATAAAATTAAGAACACCAATAAACAACACAATTCAATCATTGTAAAGAAAAAACATTCCAAAAAGTGCAAACCTGTCTGTTCCTGATGTAAAACAATAGAAAATTAGTTGTGGGACCTCAAAACAACTTACAATGATTGTTTTAAGACTGTTAAAGCAAGCAACGTTCCTAATTCCCCAGAACCCAATTGGGTTCAGAACCCGATCAGGTTATGAGAACATAAAGGCTCAATGCTCCTAATTACTCTGAACCTGATCTAGTTATGGGAACATAACGACTCAATGCTCCTAATTACTCAAAACCTGATCGGGTTCTGAAAAATAGTAACAAAGGAGGAGAGAGAGAGAGAGAGAGAGAGAGAGAGAGAGAGAGCATAATTTTTACTTCTTCATAACCCGATTGGGTTTTGAAGAGGTGAAAATTATGCATTTTATTCTCCAGAACCTGATCAGGTTATGGAGGAGTTGAAAATGTACTTTTTTCTTTTTAGAATCCGATCGGTTTATTTGAAATTTTGAAACCCGATCGGGATATGGCTTGCGAAGAGCTTTGGAAAATGAACCAAAGGCTTGGAGGCTCATTTTCCCTCCATTTTTGCTCTTTTGGACCTTTTTTCATCTTGTAAGATGAATTCTCGACTTTATCTTCATCCGGTTTGCAATTTATCAATAGGGTGGCTCTATAATTATCACCATAATCTCATACGTCTTCTTAGCTTTCTAACCAAATTTTTTCTATTTTTGGACAACATTAGCATAGTAAACTTTAATTTTCTTTAGTAGTGTCTTGATTGTCCTCATAGACATATGTCTACCATTTTTTAATAACTTTTGATATACTTAATCAAATTACAAATAAATTACATATTATTTTTCTACACTTGATTCTATACACTTTAAAAAAAAAAAATCATTTTTTATTATTTTGATGCAAGTTATGCCCAGTGCACGAACATGTACCAAATTTTTAGGATGCGATCACTTCAAAAAATCATAGAAAAAAAATATTCATAAGAAAATTACAAAAAAATACAAAAACTCTATATGCCACTCTTACCTATCATCCTACCAAAGGGATTTAAAAAATACTGAATTTAACTATATCTTTTGTACTGGGCAAGGAAACAACTATGTTATGTTTTTCCAAAAAAATTAGGAACATGTTTTCATGCGCGCAAGGTTTGACACTCTTAATCTTATCGATTTTTAAAAAAAAATAGTATTTTAGAAACTAGATTCAAAGAAATATAATTTTTATTTTTTACACATCTTCTTATTTTGAGTGCATGACCCTCAAACACCTGTTCCAAGTTCAGGTTTACCCGATTTTAGAAAAAATGTGTCAACTAATACCCCCCTTTTTGGTCCACAACTTGGAGCACATACCCAATATTGATACTCAATAATATAAATACAATCCTCATCTTAAAAATTTTTAAAAGAAATTAAAATAGTCATATTGCTATCAGGATTCAATTGTGTAGCTTTTGAGTCAAACTCATTGACCCATGTTTCATGAGTACTTGTTCACAAGAACACATCTCTCATGAGAATGAATGGAACACTTCACACTCTTTGCATCTAGGTGATGCTTACAGAGGTGTAGTATCGATACTTCCTAGGAGGCCACCCATCCCAATACTAGACTCCAGCTCAAGCGCACTTAACTGGAAAGTTTCCTCTATGATTAAGCCCACTTTGCTTGTAACCTCATTTGCAAAACCTTGAGCAAGTGTTGTTCCTTATGAACCATTCATTAGAAATATCTCTAAGCTCATTCATTGATAAGTAGGAGATTTATTCCACAACAAGTCAGCTTAAGATATTGCTATCAAGATTAAACCGTGTAGTTTTTGAGTCAAACTCATTGACTCATGGTTCATGAGTAGTGGTTCACAAGAACCCATCTCTCAAAAGAATGAATGGAACACTTAGTACAATTGCATCTAGTTGATTCTTACAGAGGTGAAGCATCAAGACTTCCCAAGAGGTCACCCATTCCAGTACTATTTGATCTCAAGTGCGCTTAGCTATGGAGTTTCATCCATTGTTAAGCCCACTTTTCTTGCAACTCCATTTAAAAAACCTTCAGCAAGTGTTGTTCCTTATAAACCATTCATTAGAAAGCCTCTTAAGCTCGTCCATTGATAAGTCAGTGATATTTTCCATAGCAAGACAAATTGTGATATTGTTTTCATGATTAAAACATGTAGTTTTTGAGTCAAACTCATTGAACCATGTTTCACGAGTGGCGGTTCACAAGAACCCATCTCTCATGAGAGTGAATGGAACTCTTAGCATCCCTTAAAAGATTTGACTCCTTTAGTTGACAAATCCATAAATGAATATTTTTAGTAACATTCATAAGATTGTATAGTATATATGATAGAAATTATATTGGATTGTCTAGAAGAAAATAATAGAAGAGCCTTGTTTTCAAAATCATTAATGAATTGAATTAGTAGAAGCGAATTAAAAAAAGGCCAGGTTCGGAAGCAAGACCATCTATAGTTTATATTATATCTTGAACTCTACCAATTAATTCTCTCCCCCTCCCCCACCACTTATTACTACAATTGCTCTCCTTATTATAATTGCTCTTTATTAAATAAATTATTGGTTTAAATATTAATTTATAAATAAATAATAATAATAAATAAATTTACTTCTTAAATTTTTATAATCAATTGTAATTTAAAATTATAATATTTCAGTATTTCCATATTAGGAAAAAACAATATTTATAGGTTGCATTAGGTTATATTATTAAATAAAATGTATAAAATGTATAAAGATATGCATTTAACTAAAAATTTATTCATTTTTTATGTTTATATTTAAAATGTTTCAATTAGTAAATTCTACGTAGAATTTTAAATTGTTTACAAAACTCTAAATTAAATAGAATTTAAAATCTAGGACTTATTTGTCTTTGATATTTATTCTTATATTTGGAAAAATGTTGTTTTATAAAATTACCAATAGCAAACAAACATACATTAAAAATAAAAACAATATTAAAAAAAACTATTCAAATTAGTAAATTTTATATTTTACTAACTTATTATAAATATTTAATGTTCTTTTATAAAATTGACAATAAAAAACAAACATACATTAAAAATAAAAATAATATTAAAAAATTCTATTCAAATTAGTATTTTTTTATATTCTACTTGTTGAAGACAATTATTCAATTGTGTATTGTCATTGATGTTACACAATTGTATACATAAATGTAGTGATGTTACACAAATGTCTATACCTAACCGAGCATAGTCAGTGTATGTCGATCTCTCTCAGGCATTGAAGAAGACTCCAGTATCAACCAAGTGATTTGCAGTATTAACTGAGTTCACTCGGGCAATAAAGTAAGTTTAGTTTCAGCCGAGTAACGGTTAGGCATCGAAGGATTACAATTTTAATCAAGTTATGCATTTTGTGTCAACTGACTTATAGTTGTTTACACTGTATGTTTAATTGGTTAAATACAGCTGACAGATTTGAGTTTTATTGTTTATTTGGAAGGGTATTCAAGCGGACTTGACAAGGCTTATCATATATATACAAGGTCAAGTTTGGATTGAAGATGGGGTAGATTTTTTGATATGAAGAGTGAAGGCGATATAAGAAGGAATTATGATTAAGGAAAAAATATACAGACCGAGCTGCAAAAGAATATTTGATCAGTGAGGATCCAGTTAAAGTCGGAATAAAGATCTGAATCTGCAAAGTCATTTGCTTCTTCAATCAGGTCAACACATTGTTACTCTCTAACAATTGTAGCAGTGATCCAAATCTCTTGACAGAGTAGACTTAATAGTCTTTCATAAATCCTCTCACAAGGTGGCACTTCTACATTGAAGTGTTTGAAGACCTCTAACAAGGCCACTCCTAACAGGGTGATTAAATCCTCTAACAGGGTCACACCTAACAGTGTGTTTTGTAACCTTTAACACGGTTGGATCCTAACAGGGCTCACTTCAGAAGAGTGAAAAATAGTAACTAGTTGCAATTGGTGGTTTTCCCAAAATGGGTTTCCACATTAAATCTTGGTGTCATCTGTGTACCTATTATTTTCTTTATGCTTTAAGTTTATGCACTTAATCACTAAAGGTTAATCACATTTAATATCTTAAGATTACTTTGTTAACCGAGTAACAACAAAATATCTTTTATTAACCGAGTGTAGTGATAAGTTTGATTAAGACGTCTAAGGGACTTGGATTTGTTTTTATGGTATTGATTCACCCCTCCCCTCTCAGTTACTCAACTCATTTACAACAATTGGTATCAGAGAATTTGGCGATTTCAGGGAAGGTTTCAAGGCCTAAGCTAAAGATCAAAGATGTCTTACAGAATGGAGATCCCCAAGCTTAAGAAAGACAAATTTCTTGCATGGAAAGAGTTGATGAGGCTACATCTATCTACTATTGGAGATACTAGTTTTCAATTCTTGGACCAAAAGTATGTGGAACCACCTAAACCTATGTCTGTGGATCAGATGGTGGTCATGAAGAATCATAACATAATGATGATTGGTATAGCTTCTTCACTAAGCTATTTAGAATTTGATGAAGTCAAGGATTGCCCTACTGCCTATGATATGTAGAAGAAACTACATGAAATCCATGGAGGAGATGACAATGTAAAGAAAGCCAAAGCAGAGAGTCTCAGAGGTCAGTTTGATCAGATGAAAATGAAAGAAGGAGAAGACATTACAAAATATAGTGAAAGAATCAAGAAAAGTGTCAGTGCCATCAGAGCTGCTGGTGAAAAGATTGAAGACAAAATAGTGGTTAGTAAGGTATTGGGAACTTTACTTCCTATCTATGAAATTAAATTTTCAGCTATTCAAGAGAAGAGGTGCAGTAATGATATAACTCTAGATGAATTGGTTGGAAGGATAAAAGATTTTGATTTGGAAAATTTTGACAATTATTCTCCCGATCCTAGCAATTTTGAGTCTGCATTCAAAGCTAAATTAAGCCTTGGTAAGATGAATAGAAACTCAAAAGGAAAATATATTGACAATGATAGTGATGATGAATTTGGTGATGAAGATCTAGAAATCATTGAAGAACTACTTGAAAAGAGAGTTTCCAAAGGAAAAGGAAAGTACAAAGGAAGAATACCATTGATTTTCTTTTCATGTGACGAGGTTGGCCACATTGCTGCTAAGTGTCCAAACAAAGAAGACAAAGATGAGATAAATTTCTATAAGTACACAGGCAAGGAATATTTCAAAAGCTACAAGGACAAAGGTAAGAAATCTTGTTATATTGCAAAATATTCTGATAGTGATGAAGATGAAGATGAAATGGTTTACGTTGCTATTAAAGATGAGTCAGATAATGAAGAAAATGAAAAGACTGCACTTTTATCTCATGTTAAGGAAACTTGGATAATTGATAGTGGTTTTTCTCACCACATGACTGGTGATAAAATAGAATTCGAACATATTGAGAACTATGATGGTGGGAGTGTCAGATTTGGGAATAATGAACCTTTCTATGTGAAAGGTAAAGGTTGTATTTCTCTAACTGAAGGAATCAAATGTGATAATTCTTATTGGGTTGAAGGACTAAGGCATAATCTACTGAGTGTGGCATAGTTGAATAAAATTGGTTTCAAGGTAGAATTCATGAATGGTAAGGCCAAGCTCCTAGATGGTAAAGGAAACCTAGTTGGAACTGGAAAGAAAGCAAAAGGTAATATATTCTATCTTGATCTCACTGAAAGTTTATGTTTTATTGCACAAGTAGAAGAAAGTTAGTTATGGAATAAAATATTGTGTCATGTTAATTTTGATAGCCTGGTCAACATAAGCAAGAAAAAAAGAGTAAGAGGTATTCCTATTTTGAAGAAACTTGAGTTGGCAATATGCAAACAATGTCAAATTGGGAAGATGGGAAAAACTAGTTTCAAGAGAAAGAATTAAAATACTGAAGAAGTCTTGGAGTTAGTGCATACTGATCTATTTGGACCAATTGGAAAAAAAAAGTTACACTGGAGAGAAGTATTTCATTCTATTTGTTGATGATCATTCCAGAATGATGACTGTTATATTTCTCAAAGAAAAATCAGAGGCTTTTCAGAAGTTTAAGTGGTACCTTTCCAGAGTTGAGAAGGAAACAGGAAAGAAAATAAAGTGCCTAAGATCTGATAGGGGAGGTGAATTCATTTCTAATGAGTTCAATGAATTTTTTAATGAAAGAGGAATCAAGAGACAAGTATCTGCCCCTGGTATACCATAGAAAAATGGAATAGAAGAAAGAAGAAACATATCTATTATGGATTGTGCAAGGACCTTGATGATTGAAAATAATGTTGCAACCAAATACTAGAAGGAAGCTATCAACACTGCAATTCGCACCTTAAACAGAGTTCAACTGAAGAAAGGTACTAATCAGACACCCTTTGAATTATGGTATGGCTATAAACCCAATGTTTGTTATTTCAAAGTATTTGGAAGTAAATGTTACATCTTGAAGGAAGCAATAAATGGAAAATTTGATGTAAAAGGTGATGAAGGCATATTCCTAGGCTACTCCTCTAAAAGAAAAGCATATAAATGTTTGAATCTAGCTACTGTTAAAGTCATAGAAAGTGTACATGTAAAGATTTATGAGTTTGTAGAGAGAAGTAAAGAACATCGCAGTAAAGAGCCTGAGAACTACAAGAACTTTTTGTATTATGAACCTAATACTATACCTAAGACACAATAAATGGTGATTGGACAACAACCATGCCAACCACCAAATTCATCAACACAAACATTTTTACAACCTGTGCAACCTGAGCTGCTAACAGTTGCAATCATGTCACGGACAAAGGAAACGAGTCTCAAATAGAGGAAACTAAGTCTCAGACAGAGGCAACCGAGTCTTAGACAGAGGCAACCGAGTCTCAGTCAGAAGAGATGAACATAATGTTTGAGCATGGTGAACCAATTAATACAAGCCTAGAATCAAAGAAGAAGGAACTTGTACTCTCCAAATATGTCAGAATACATCATGCACCTAAACAAATAATTGGAGATTAGACAGAAGGTATAATGACAAGGAACAAACTTAAAGGTACATGTTTTCTTAGTGAAATTGAACCTAGATCCATTAAAGATGCTTTGAATGATGAAAGTTGGATAGAAGCCATGAATGAAGAGATTGAGAAGATAGAAAAGAACAAGACCTGGACTCTTGTGCCTAGACCAAAAGATAAGAATGTGATTGGTACTAAGTGGGTTTTTAGAAACAAGTTGAATGAAAAGGGTGAAGTTTCTAGAAACAAGGAAAGATTAGTGTGTAAAGGATATGCTCACGAAGAGGGTATTGATTATGGAGAAAATTTTTCTCCTGTTGCAAGACTTGAAGGAGTTAGAACTCTTATGGCATATGCAACACATAAAGGATTCAAGGTATACCAAATAGATGTAAAATCTGCATTCTTGAATGGAATTCTAGAAGAGGAAGTCTATATTGAGCAACCTGAAGGTTTTGTTAATCCTAACAAAAGGAATATGGTTTGAAAATTACACAAAGCTTTATATGGGCTGAAGCAAGCTCCTAGAGCTTGGTATGAAAGACTACATAGTTACCTGGTAAGTATTGGATTTTAGAGAACTAATGACAATAGTAGCTTGTACATCAAAGAAGGACCTCAGAACAAGATACTATTAGCAGAGATATTTGTTGATGATACACTATTCACTGGACATGATGACTTATGCAAAGCATTCTATGAAGCAATAAGTAAGGAATTTGAGATGTCTATGTTTGGAGAAATCAAATTCTTTGTTGCTTTAAAAGTTCATCAGATGAAGGATGGTATCTACATTACTCAGTCTAAATACATCAAAGAGATACTGAAGAAATTTGGAATGGAAGATTCTAGACTAGTTGGGACACCTATGTCTACTGGACATAAATTGTCTAAGGATGACAATGCAAAGGAGGTAAATTAGACTACCTATAGATCCATGATTGGTAATATTCAATATGTTGTTCACACTAGGCCTGATATTATAGTAGTAGTTGGTATTGTTGCAAGTTTTTCAGCTAATCCTAGAGAGAATAATTTGATAGCTATCAAAAGGATTCTGAGATATCTTAAGGGCACTAAAGATTATGGATTATGGTATAAGAAAGGAGGAAACTTTGATTTGAATAATTTTACTGATTCTGATTGGGCAGGAAGTGTTGATGACGAAAAGAGAACCAGTGGTGGAGCATTGTTTCTTGGAAAGAGGTTAGGTTCATGGACTAGCAAGAAACATAATTGCATCTCTCAGTATACTGTAGAGTCAGAGTATGTTGTTGTAGCAGTGAATTGTTCAAATATCATATGGTTTAAACAATTGTTGTCAGGTATGAAGGAGGAAATCAAAGAACCAATTATTATCTACTATGACAATACTAGTGTTATTAACATTTTAAAGAACCCTGTGATGCATACTAAGACTAAGCATATTGCAATAAAGTATCATTTCTTGAGAGAATTGGTTCAGGATAAGGAAGTAAGGTTGGAATATGTGAATACTAAAGAACAAATTGTAGACATATTCACAAAACCTTTACCTAAGGATGCATTCTTGTATCTTAGAGGAAAGATAGGGGTGATTCCCCTATTTGGGGCTCAATAAAGCACATATTAGTGATGCATCAACTGAGCTATAGTGAAGATCTAACAAGTTGATGCAGATTGTTGGAGCTTATTGCATATGAATCAGTACATCAGGTACATTACAACTTCATTGGAGAGATTCTTTGGCATTGGATGTCAAAGAGGGATAGATTATTGATGTCATGCCAAAGAAATCAATATATCAGAGGGAGAATTTTTATCAGAAATAAAGATTGATGTAAGAGGGAGAAATCTATATATCAGTGATTGTGAAGACAAAGGGAGTTTTCTGGATGAGAATCAGAATGAAGCTAAGGACACTATAAATTTTTTTTTTTTTTCTGTTGCTCTAAAATTCTTTGTATATTGACATGTTGTGTTGCCATCAATGACAAAGAGGGAGATTGTTGAAGACAATTATTTAATTGTGTATTGTCATTGATGTTACACAAATGTAGTGATGTTGCACAAATGTCTAAACCTAACCAAGCACAGTCAGTGTATGCCAAGATCTCTCGGGCATTGAAGAAGAATCTAGTATCAGCCAAGTGATTTTCAGTATTAACCAAGTTCACTCAAGCAGTAAAGTAAGTTTAGTTTCAGCCGAGTAATGGTCGGGCATCAAAGGATTACAGTGTTAACCAAGTTATGCATTTTGTGTCAGCTGACTTACAGTTGTTTACACTTTATGTTTAATTGGTTAATTGCAGTCGACTGATTTGAGTTTTATTATTTATTTGGAAGGGTATTCGAGCCGACTTGACAAGGCTTATCATATATATACAAGGTCAAGTTCAGATTGAAGATGGGGTAGTTTTTTTGATTTGAGGAGTGAAGGCAAAATAATAAGGAATTTTGATTAAGGACAAAATATCCAGACCGAGCTGCAAAAGAATATTTGATTAGTGAGGATCCATTTAAAGCCAGAATAGAGATCTGAATCTACAAATTCAGTTGCTTCTTCATGTTGGAATTATATTGGAATGATGTACTGAGAGGAGAGGGGTGAATCAGTACCTCTAAAAATTTTCTTGGTTAGCCCATTAACCCTTAATCATCAGTTTGTAAATTATCTTATCTAATTGTTCATCTTTCTTTATGTATATGCAATCATATCATAAGTTGTTTTAGTTTGTAACCATAACAAAAACATTCATGAGAATAGATAACACATAATAAAAGATATGATATCACAGAAAACTCTTGTTAGGAAGTAAAAACTGCGGTGGGGATTGTTACCCACAAGACTTCACTATCTACAGATAAGAAGGGGCCCGTTAAGGCTTAAAATTGGTCACTTCTAATGACCTACCCTGTTAGGAGTATTACAGTGGAGACCTATTAATATCTACTTCATTTGAAGCTTTAGCAACACTGTTAAGTGTGCACTCTATTAAGAGATTTCCAAAGAACTGTTAAGTCCACCTTCTACAAAAGGATTTTAGATGTGATGCACTTGTTAGAATGCAACTACATAAGTATTTGATCTGATGATGTATGCAATCTCTAATTGTTGATAACAGGTCCTATTAAGCTTCATACATAGAAGTAATCATCCTTCCATGATTGAATAATACCTTTATCTGCTCGTCGGTAGCCTCTGTGTCTTCTTGACAACTGATGTGATCTGTTTCTAAAAATTTTCATGAATTCTTCCTTCTACTCCTTAGATGCTCTTCTTGGCTATCAACAATAATGAATTCATAACTCACAATTGAGTTGAACATCTATTTATACTATTTATTGGCTCAATTCTTGATTCACGCTTTGCAAGTTAACTCTAGATCCAAGGCTTACAACTTGACCTTGATCTTTAGTTAGATATGTTTTAGATCCATTAGGATGCTTTCAAACATTTATATAAAGCTTGCTTGACCCTTAATTTATGATTTAAAACAAATTAAAACTCTATAAATAGAATTACATTGCTTTATCCGTCGTGTAAAACTCAGATCCACTTTTTGTGCGTTCTTTAACTGACTGGCGGTTCTGACGGTCAGTTTTCTTGGTCGTCGATGTTTCTTTCTTGAACTGGTCATCGGGTGTGCCTTTTCTATTCTGTCAGTTTTGTTCTCAAAACTGTGTCACTGATAATGCTTGTGGTCACCGGTGATGCTTGTCAATTCCATAATTATCATTTTTCTTGTGACCTTTGTGTTCTGTCGGGTATGCTCATTGTTAGCTCGTAATACATGTAGTCCGCCGGTAATTCTTGTAGTCCGTCAGTGATCTCTGTCAATGTTTTTCACTAAGTATACTAATGGAAAAATTAATGTCATCAATCTCCCCCTTTGACATTAGTATCAAAAACATGATATGTGCAACATACTGAGTGTATTAGTATGTACA
>MU225187.1:253513-272696 GCA_018584345.1 Thuja plicata | reverse complement strand
GAGGACGATCAACATATCCTGGCCTTCATGGCCAATGTTGGTGTTTTTGAGGACCAGATAGTGGAGGAACGAGACCACGATGACACTGGACAGGGTGATGAAGATGATGGGATCATGGACTTGCCCATGAACACTATTCCTAAGGGGATGGTTGCATTAGAGTGGATCTTCGACTCGGACCCCCGGGCCCGTGAGAAGGTTTCGTCCTCCCCTGAGGGAGGAAAATTTGAAAAAATTAACATCGGCCAGCCTGGCGAAGAGAAGATCATCCACATAGGCACCTCCTGTTCCCCTAAGGAAAAGGAGAAGATTCTCGCGGTTCTCCGAGAATACATTGATGTGATTGCCTGGGGGTATGAAGATTTGAAAACTTATGACACCTCCATCATGACTCATACCATTCCCCTGAAACCAGATGCTAAGCCCTTTCGGCAAAAGCAAAGACCAGTCAACCCCCTGATAGAGCCTCTAATCCGTCAAGAGGTAGAAAAAATACTGTCAGCTTGGATTATCTTTCCAATCTGGCATACTACATGGGTTGCCAACCTGGTCCCAGTCAGGAAGAAAAATGGTGAGATCCGCCTTTGCGTGGATTTCTGAAATCTGAACAAGGCATATTAAAAATATAATCACCCTCTCCCCTCGTTGGATGAGGTGTTGCAGATAGTAAATGGATCCCAGATGATGTCTTTCCTGGATGGATATTCAGGGTACAACCAGGTTATGGTTAAATATGAAGATAGAGAGAAAACAGCGTTTACCACCAAGTGGGGAACGTTTGCGTATAGAAGAATGCCCTTTGGTTTGATCAACGCCGGGGCTACTTTTCAGAAGGCCATGGATATTGCGTTCGAAGGCCTTGTAAATCGATGCATAATCATCTACATGGATGATTTGACCATCTTCTCCTGGGACAGACATGATCACGCCGCCCACCTCGCTCAGATCTGCGAGAGATGTCGCCGGTACGGAATATCCCTCAACCCCAAGAAGTGCATATTCAGGGTCACCGAAGGGAAATTGCTAGGGCATATCATCTCTGAAAAAGGTATATCCATAGACCCTGATAGAGTCGAAGCATTGCTAAACCTACAGATGCCTGGTAGCAAGAAAGAAATGCGATCCTTATTTGGAAAAATCAACTTCGTGCGTCGATTCATCACGGGATTCGCAGAGATCGTCAAGCCACTCAACGAAATGATGAAAAAGGATACCAAAATTGAGTGGAGTCCCGAAGCAAAGCGGGCGTTCACCCAGATAAAATAGACCATAATGGAGGCACTTGTCTTGGCTAGTCCGGACTATTCCCTCCCGTTCTACATCTACTCATTCTCTTCACTGCATTCTGTCGCGGTAGTGTTAACCCAAAAGGTTGAAGGGGAGGAACGACCAATTGCTTTCATGAGTTCCCTGTTTAAGAATGCCGAAGTCCGGTATTCATCATTGGAAAAATAGGCCTTTGCTCTCGTCCGCGCCGTGAAGAAATTCTGGCATTATATTCTCTGGAGCAAAGTGCATGCTATCATCCTGGACTAGGCTGTCAAATCTCTGCTGATGCAGAGTGAATCGGGTGAAAGACGGGGGAAATGGATGGCCATCCTCCAAGAATATGATTTAGAGATGCAGGCCATGAAAATAATCCGAGGCCAGGGATTGAGTCAAACAATAGCAGAGGAGACTCCCCACATAGAATGTCACACTTACACAGTGGAGTCCATTACCCAGGATCCATGGTATACCGATCTGGTGTATTTTCTATTGAATAACAAATGTCCGGAGGGACTACCTCCCCACAAATGTCGTGCCCTGCGGATGAAAAGCGCCCATTTCATGATCAAAAACTCCGTGCTTTACCGATGGAACTATGAGGGAGTGTACCTCTAGTGCATCGATAGAGACCAAGCTATGAAGATAATTGATGAATTCCATGGACAGTTTGGAACCGGGCATGGCTCAGCCGACGCCACTGCTCATCAGATCCTCTAGGCTGGATACTATTGGCCCTGTATCTTCAGAGATGTTTACGCTCATGTCTGAAAATGCCACACTTGCCAAATCACAGCGCATCGTGAGTGTAACCCAGCCATGACTCTGCAACCAGTCTACGAGGCTAGACCCTTTGCCCAGTGGGCATTTGACTTCATCGAGGAGATCAACCCCAACTTGTCTGCCAACCACCGATACATTTTGACTGCTACTGATTATTGCACCCGGTGGTTTGAGGCTATACCTTGTAAAAACAACACGGCAGACTTAGTTATCAAGTTCTTGGAAGAAAACATCGTCACAAGGTTTGGAATGCCCTTTGCTTTAGTCTGTGACAATGGTCCGGCGTTTTCTTTCGCACAATTACTTGAATGGACCTACAACCGAAAGATCATGCTGAAGTTCTCCAGAAACTATTACCCTCAGGGAAATGGCGTCGTTGAATCTAAGAAAAAGAATCTACTTGAGGTGATCAAACATCTATTGGAACAAAATCCCCGGGATTGGCACCAAAAACTGAGATACACCCTCTGGGCGGATCGTATTCGTATTAAAGCCGCCCTGGGAACATCCCCATTCCACTTGGTTTACGGTCAGAACCTTGTATTCCCAGTCAACTTACAGATCCCAGTTTTACAATTTATGTAGGAATTCAACAACAGGGACAACATTGTGGAGGTTCGGCTCCTAAATCTGGTGCGGATGGAGGAACAACGAGACGCAGCCCTCGAGCATTTCGCGCGTCATCAAGCAGTAGTAAAATGATGGTTTGATAGAAGAGCCCAATACAAGGCTTTTCAGATCTCGGATCTGGTCCTACTGTGGGATAAGGCCTGGGAGAAGAAAGAAAAACACACCAAGTTCCAACGGCTCTGGCTCGAACCATACCTGATTTCAGAAATCTGCGGGGCAAATACTTATCGCCTTAATACCTTAATTGGAGAACCTGTCGCATTGCCTATTAATGTGCAGTTTCTCAAACATTACTTCAAGTAAGGGTAAGTTCATCCAAAATTGTATTATATGTAAATTCCCCCCTTTGTAAATAGTTTTGTTGGCTGCCTTCCAGGGCGGTCTTCCTTTTTGCTTTGTCTTTGTTTTCGCTTTTGGTTTTCTTTTGGCCCTGGCATTCTGTCCCATCTTGTGGGAACGGGAATGCTCCGCATAACTTTGGCTTCTGGTGCAATGTCTCCGGCATGGTGAACTCTAGAATCTGTCTTTATCACGGTGGAATCAACCCGGTCTCCGGGATTATTTGTAAGTTATGACACATTTTCGAGCAATCTTCATTGGGTGTTGTCTCCGAGAGTTTGGCAATCAGTGAACAATAATAATATAAGGAACAAGTAATCGGACATGTCGAGGGTAGATCAGCTGTACTGATTAGTTGATCCATGTCTGAAAATCTAGAGGAATTCCTTCCAGGTCTGGAGTTTCATCCTCTCCAAATATCTAAATATAGGTAGATAGGTGAAATAAGTACCGCCATTTGAATTTTAGCTAAGCTTGGGCTCAATGGTGAAAGAAGTACCGCCTTCCCTACCTAGAAATAAATAAATGAAGTAATGGGGATAAGCGGGATGAAATTCTGGTCTTCGGGGGAAAAACAATTAAATTGATGACTGGTTCGATGTAATTAGCATCGTTTCTCTATTTCCTCCCAGAGGTCATCGGCTTGATTTCCTTCCAAAACACACACGACACAACTGACGAAAAGCTACGGACTGACTCATGTATGGTCGGGTTCTCTTGGATATGCTTTCCTCTACTCGTCAAATGCTTTGGGAGGACGATTCATTCTAGTTGTGCTAACCAGAGATTTTATGGTTCTCAAATGCGCTAAGGAATTTGTCCCAGATAGTCACCATTTGTTATGCCCTGCATCCCCGTCCCTATATTTTGTGTGCAAGATGTTGGGTCCCCCCCCTTTTTTTTTCTTTGCTTTTATTTTGTTGCGGCTCTGCCTTGTCTTTATTTGCTTCGCTTTTCCTTCTCTGGGGTTTCCTTCCCCAGAGTGTGTCATTTCTTGGTTTGTCTTTCCCTTCCCGGATCCCGGATCCCGGAGGTTGTCTTTTGGTGGGAAGTCTGATTCCGGACTCTGGGATTGTTTGCAATGATGTTCCTAAGTCTTAGGAACATCACTGTAAGGAATCCCCAGGTCCAGAGTCTGGGTGTTTTGTCTAACCTAAAACTCTGGAAGGAGGAGGGTTGTTTTTACTGTGGGTATAAATAGAGCTTACCTGTCATTTTCACATTTACCGCGATTAAAATCTTTGAGCACTTAGAGAAAAATATAGCATTTTCAGAGCGATTAATAGAGTTTGCAGAGAATTTGCAGTAATCAAAGATTAAACCCCTTCTGTGTTCTCTGACATACGCGAGTGCTCCGTGGTGGTGATCTTGGCGATCTAACGATTCAAGTGTTCTAGAGTTCACTCGGTAATCCCTTCCTCCACCTTCTGCGTTCTCAGGTTGGTGCTTTCACTTCCCTTCTCTCTGTCTTGTGTTCGTTTTCTGGTTTTTTTTGTTTTCGCCTGGTTTTGTTTTCGTTTGTTTTTGTTTTGTTTCGTTTCGTTTCTGTTGTCTGTTCGTTTCTTGCCTCTGGTTCGCCGCTCGTTGGTGGGTTGGCTCTGTCGGAAGGTCGTCCACCTTCTGTGCAGATGTAAATAGTTTATGAGTAATCTGTAAGTACCTATAAATATCCTGTAAATATTTTGTAGATACCATGTATATGCTATAAATAGTTGTATATTTTGGTTTCGGCTTCGTCTATTTTTTTTGTCGCGGGAGTCACCTACGTGTACATTAATGTATATTCATGTATATATGTATATATTTCTGTAGGTGACCCCTGTATATATCTCCTGTCCCATGTATATATCCTTCGGCCCTCTCTATATCCTTTCGGGTGGCTCAACGAGCTGGTCAGGTCACCCCTGCTGCTGGTTTTTCGCTTCGAGTTGGCTTCGAGGTAGAAAACCACTTGTTTGAAGCTCGGCTCGTGGCTGGTTTCAAACAGGTGGTTTTCTCTCTCCTCCATCAAGGCTGTCAGAGCCTTATTTATTTCCCATGCGAGTAATTACTTCTGGCCAAGTGGCTTTCCCTTTTTGCACATTCGAGCAGTCAACTCCGCCGCCAGTGCCATCCCATCCATTCAATACTAGCGCACGTGGTGCCCACGTGGATGTGCTTCGACATTCTTCTTCACTAATGGTCACTTCTCCGGGTTGCGGATCCCTTTCCGTCATCCATCCCATTGTCTTTGTCAAAAGTGACAAATTCTCCCGGACCCGGAGATATAATGAGAATGCTAAGTTATGTTTTGCTTTTCGGATACTAACGCAAAAAGCTAACTTTTCAGGAGAAGCAAACGACGTAGTGGTAAGATCTCCGGACCCTGAAGTTATGGTTTTATTTTGATAAAAATGTTCTGATGTTCGCTTTGTCTTGTAGGTCCGAACTTCACTTTACAACCATGTCTGAAGCATCTGCATCATCTCCTCCTGGAAGTCCGGAGTTGCCATCCTTAACCGAGACCAGGGCAGCGGCAAAGTCTAAGATAGAGAAGGCCCTGGCAAAGCTCCCCCTCACCATGAAGTATATGCAGGGTGAGGAGATTGTGGGCTCAAAGATTGAGTCCAAGATAAAGATGATGACCGACACCAGCGTAGGGACTTGTGCAGAAATGCAGGCTCTAGTAAAAATGATGCATATACAACGACAGGCTGGAGATGCACTTGCTACTAACATTGGAGGTTCCGGTATTCTCAGGGCAGCTTGCTTCCCATACTCCGTGCAGTCTCTGGAGCTTGTGCTTACTCTGGCAGCCCACTATAACTCTGTCGTCCGGGCCATCATGTTAGCACCAGCAGAACCATCGGGATTCCCCACTCCACTGGTGTCCTTGGACCCAGCCACTTTCCAAATCGGCCTGGGCATCCCGCAATTTGATCAAGCTATAGTGGTTACAAGGTTAGATGCCTTGAAAGAGTTCACCGAGCTGGAGGAGACCTCTCGGTTGTATATAAATGCCAACTGGCTCAAAGTCCCGAAGAGGGACCCTAAAAGAATAAAGATTGACATCCCCCGCTCTAAATTCAAAGAGAGCATCCAGATGGGGATGATTGCATTGGCACAGGTATTTGGGCAACCCTCCGCCCAAGAATTTGCAAAATGGATGTACTATTTCCTGTTCGCCATGTCCACCAAGGGACAATTCTTTGACTGGGCTACTATTATTTCCAACCATGTCGATTCCCAATTCTGGCAGCTGAACAAGGATAAGAAGTTCTACATGACTTCTTATGTTTTCTGGGCCTTGGTTCATCAGAGACCCCGCTCCAATGGCCTGCTCACAGATGGCGTCCTTGGGTTTGGTCCGGGACAAAAAGCACCGTGGGACCATTTCCCACAGGTTCAATGGGAGGCCAGCTTCCCCAGTTACTGCCGGGTAAATGATTGTTTCGTTTACCATCATCTGCTGACGCCCACTCGGGATGTCGGATACCGCCTATCTACTGAGGTGATGAAATTGGTTAGTAGTTACGGGCACTACTACATTTAGTTCTAGCAGCATACCTACATTAGGGTTGCCGGCTTCTCCGGAAAACCCTACTTGTTGCCCAGGCATTGCGGGGACAAGATCGTGCTGCTGGAGTATTGCAGGCAAATGACAGAGTTGCATACCTTCTTAGGCCTCAAGAAGGTCACCAATATTTCGTTCTCGATCTCTTGTGGGAACTATACCTGCAGTCTGGCCGCCGCAAAGGAGGCAGACAATGAGCTTAGAAGGTACAACTTGCAGGAATTTTATCTGGCGCGGAGGAACTTTGATCCGCATGGCCGAATTGCGATAGCACTACCTCGGGCCTCGGAACCCCACCAAGCACACATAGAAGACTTCTGGGCATATCGCCAGGATGATATGGATGTGTGCAGCCGACATTATGATAGGATGACGGCTGGAATGATGCAGGAGCTAAAGCTCTGGAGATTCCCAGAGGGCTTTTCAGATGACGCCCCCACCGCAGATCCCCAGTATAAAGAAAAGGGGATTGATAAATTGGCACTGCCCGCAGTAAACTGGGCCACCCAAGAAGATCACAAAATTGAGGACTTCACTCAGGCAATTGTCGAGCGAAGTCACACATATTTCAAGCAGGTGTGCCCCGGGAGTGCGCGCCTTGGTCCCCAACCAACACCAAGAGTAACTTCACCCCCGGTGTTAAGATCGACTCTGGGGGCTGGAACATCTTCGCCAGCTGGGACTTCTGCACAGGGCGCAACCATAGGAAAGGGGGTAGCCTTGACCCCCTCCACGCAGCAGACTCCCATACAAGAGCAGCTTCAGCAATCCATGGCGGCCTCCCAACACATGAGGGAGAAACTATTGACGAAGCTGGCGACTCCCTCGCTCATGTCCGGGCCAATTCGTTCTCCTTCCTCCCCATCACTGGCTGCCTTAATGACGATGGCGACGGGGGTGGATCCCACGGAGGCAGCAGCGATGGCAGATGCGGGGCTGCCTTTGATCACCCGGAGGAAGAAAAAGCATATCCCACAGCCAAAGGTAGAACCAACTCCTAGGGCTTCCCTCCCAAAATAAGTAGAGACCCTCTCTTCCAGTTCCCCGGAGCTGGAGAAAGAGGCAGAACAAATGGAGGACCCAGCCAGTCCCCCTTCAGAAGAAGAGTTTGATCTATTTGTAACCGATGAATTTGAGAACTTACAAGCGGGTGACACACAAGCAGGGACGGAAGTCCCGGAGAAAGAACAAGAGGTTGTGGACCTCTGGGACCTAGAGGAAGAGGCTGCGGAACAAGAAAAGCAGCAGACAGAGGAACAAAGACCAGAGATTATCTCCGGGGCTCAGGCAGTACAAGGTCCGGGAGTGGACCAACAACAAACTGAATAAAAGGCATCCGCTGGGGAACCCGGACCCGGATCTTTGGGAACAACCGTAACCCCAGCCGCCGTGTTCCAGGGGCCACTCCCGGGGGAAACCTTCAGGCACGTAATAACGGCGGCCCAAACTTTGAATCTTGGCCAGATACCTCCCATACTGCCCAAAGAGATACCAATGATAGAAGAAACCCAGCCAGGGGCAGAAACAGATGAGGGAGAAGAGAAACTTGAAGAGGTAATCCTCGAAGAGGCTGACCAGGGTCCAGATTCACCGATCGACATCACGGACCAGGCCGAGGATATAGAGATTGAAGATGTTGCTGAAGAAGAAGTGCCGGCGGAAAAGGAAAGAGAAGAAGTGCCAGCAGGAAAGGCAGAGGAGGTGCATGTTGAAAAGGAGCAACCACCACCGTACACTGGGAGAGCATCAGAAGAATAGAATTTGGTAGGAAGGCCACCTCTCCCACCTCCATGGCTGGTGGAGAGCAAGAAAAGAAAATCCCCATCCGCTCCAACAGCCCCTATCTCTCTGGCTGAAATGATGACCTTGGCCCAGGCCCCGCCGAAGACAAAGAAGGCCCGGACAGTTCACACATTGCAAAATGGGCCGGGCGGAGAAACAGTTGCGGTAGTGGCAACACCTCCCCCAGATGCCGATGAAGCAACTACAGACCCCGCGGATTACAACATCGCAGAGGTACACTTGGGTAAAAGAGGAATGCAGGGTGAAGTAGACCTGCTGAAAGAAGCAGCAAGGGCAATGGAGGCCCGATACGAGAAAGAGGCCCAGAGGCTCATAGTAGAAAAGGAAAAGAACACCAACCTTCTTGGGTTGTTTTACGAGCTGGCCAGACCCATCAGCGCCGTCCCTCCACAGGCCTCCACTTCAGAAGAATTACCGCAGAGCGACATAGACTCCCTACGAGTAATGAAGAAGAAAGCCCAAGCAGTTGATGAATGGGCCAATCTACAGATAGGAAACATCTGGCGCTTTCTAGTATCCACTCTCCCGGATCTATACACAGCCTGGCAGGTTATTCGCCAGGCAGAAGCACTAATTGAATAGTGGGAGAGTGATGCTGAGAATTACCAGGCGTGGAAGGCAGAGCTCGAAGAGCTCCTCACTCTGGGAGAAGATATAATTTTTGAATCCAGAATTCTGGGTGAGGAACCATTTGATTTCGTAAGGACTCAGCACTCCAGACTGGACCTTACATTGGAGGTAACCAAGCAACTGGTAGATTCCTTACAAGAAAAGGTAAACAAAGTAAAGTATTCTTTTAATTTATGTAAATCTTTTGTAATAAAGGCTTCTGGGATAGATCCATTCAGTGCAGATACTTATACTCCTGAGGAGTCAGTTTTGGGAGGTTTTGATGAAATAATGAACTCCCGGTATCAATCTCCGGAAGGAATTGATGGGGCCAAAATGGTTAAGTTGACCAAGGTGGTGCTCAGAGGCCATGACACCGCAAATATGGCGGATGAGTTTAAAAGTGATGTTCTGGAACTGGGGGAACAGGTTGAGATGGCCAGATTCAGAAGAGCCAGTTTGAAGAAGATTGATTAAGATGACATTTTCTGCCTCCTTCAGGCCTTTGGGGATAATAAACAGCCTTGAATTTCTCTGGGGGCCAGAGAAATTTAAGTATTCAATATTCTTTATTCTTTTGGGGACGTAAGTTCCCGGATCCACAATTTTGTATTCTTTAAAGTGATCTGCGTCCCGGTCCCCGAGACTGACCGGTCACTTTCATAGGTAGTTAATTAAGACTGTCAGAAGGTAGTTGGATACATTAAGAGGCATTGGCTTGACAGTTCATTTCTGACAATGGTATTCTCGAGGCGCCGTTCAAGGGTACACCTGGCACGTTGGAGACAGGGTGCCGCATTTCCCATTTATGAGGCATGTAGCCTCGATTCCAGAGGGACCTACTTTCTTCTTTCTTCTCTTCGGCTCTCTTCTCGAGGCCGATTCTTCCGATGTATATTCCTATCTTCTTCCTCTGACCTGGCAGACCTATTCCATCTCCAGGTCTTTTGTAGGGTGGCGCAGGTAGTACCGGCCCCCAGATATTATATTTTATTCAAATGCAGTAAGTTAGGGTTAGGGTTAGAAATTTGTATAAATAGGCAAATCGACCCATTTCTAAGGGTCGGCGAAATTGATGATTTTGTTGTCCATAAGAAATAGCAAAGCAATTTTCTGGTTTCAGTTGTAGAGTTCAATGCTCTTTTGTTCTGTTCTTAGTAGTTAGATGCTCCCTAGGAGCCACTATTGTATCACGCACCAGTGCTTGCTGGATTAAACACTAATGAAGAAGGAAGGATTCATGGCAATGCTGTTGTTATCATCTCTACTTCTGAGTTAATGGTATTTCATGTTTTAATGTTCTGTATGTCCTTTGCTCTGAATGTGTTAAAGTAGATTAACGACCTCTTTATTCCCGCTACTGATAAAATGCTAACTGATGGTTGTGTATTTCTTCGATATTTAGTATATTCTTTCAGAGTATTGTTGATGTTCCGGACTTTTCAGCATGACTATAGTTAGATAAATGTCTCTAACCCTGCAGGGTCTTTTTTCGTTTTATTTGCGAAGTGTGGAGTACTCTGGGAAAACCCTCACTAAATGGAATCTCTGGGAGAAATGAGTTAAAGTAACCAGTTATCCCCCTCGAAAACAGTCACCCCTCCCAACCGAGCCCCACACCGTCGTGACCCGACACCCAGGTGCTTGAAGGCCCGGAGGATTTATTTCCCCCGGACTACCTTTACAGGCGGAGTTGGCCGGTTTCTCCAGAACTTGGTGACAACTTATGACTGTTGGCGGACCCGGTTAGCAAAGCCCCGTCAACAAGTTCTTTTAGTTTGTAACCATAACAGAAACATTCATGAAAATAGATAACACATAACACAAGATATGATATCGCAGAAAACTCTTGTTAGGAAGTAAAAACTATGGTGGGGATTGTTACCCACAAGAATTCACTATTTGTAGATAAGAAGGGACCGGTTAAGGCTTATAATGGGTCACTTCTAATGACCTACCCTATTAGGAGTATTACAGTGGAGACCTATTAAGATCTACTTCGTTTGAAGCTTTAGCAACACTGTTAAGAGATTTGTAAAGAACTGTTAATTCAACCTTCTACAAAAGAATTTTAAATGTGATACACTTGTTAGAATGCAACTACATAAGTATTTGATCTGATGATGTATGCAATCTCTAATTGTTGATAACAGATCCTATTAAGCTTCATACATATAAGTAATCATCCTTCCATGATTGAATAATACCTTTATCTGCTCGTTAGTAGCCTCTGTGTGTTCTTGACAACTGATGTGATCTGTTTCTAAACTTTTGCATGAATTCTTCCTTCTTCTCCTTAGATGCTCTTTGTGGCTATCAACAACAATGAATTCATAGCTCACAATTGAGTTGAACATCTATTTATACTAGTTATTGGCTCAATTCTTGAATCACGCTTTGCAAGTTAACTCTAGATCCAAGGTTTACAACTTGACCTTGATCTTTAGTTAGATATGTTTTAGACCCGTTAGGATGCTTTAAAACATTTACATAAAGCTTTCTTGACCCTTAAGTTATGATTTAAAACAAATTAAAACTCTATAAATAGAATTACATTGCTTTATCCGTCATGTAAAACTCAAATCCACTTTTTGCAGGTTCTTTAACTGACTGTTGGTTCTGACGGTCGGTTTTTTTGGTCGCCGGTGTTCCTTTCTTGAACTGGTCGTCGGGTATGCCTTTTCTATTCCATTGGTTTTATTCTCAAAACTATGTCTCCGATAATGCTTGTGGTCGCCAGTGATGCTTGTCAATTCCATACTTAGCATTTTTCTTGTGACCTTTGTGTTTTGTCGAGTATGCTCGTTGTTCGCCGGTAATACCTGTAGTCTGCCGGTAATGCTTGTAGTCCGCCAGTGATCTCTTTCAATGTTTTTCACTAAGTATACTAATGGAAAAATTAATTTCATCACTTCAATCAGGTCAACTCATTGTTACTCTCTAACAAATGTAGCAGTGATCCAAATCTATTGAGAAAGTAGACTTTTCTTTCATAAATCCTCTCACAAGGTTGAATTTCTACATTGAAGTGTTTGAAGACCTCTAACAAGGCCACTCCTAACAGGGTGATTAAATCCTCTAATAGGGTCACACCCAATTGTGTATTTTTTAACCTTTAACAAGGTTGTCTCCTAACAAGAATCACTTTAGAAGAGTGAAAAACATTAACTAGTTGCAATTGGTGGTTTTCCCAAATTGAGTTTTTATGTTAAATCTTGGTGTCATCTGTGTACCCGTTATTTGCTTTATGCTTTATGTTTATGCACTTAATCACTAAATTTTAATCAAATTTAATATCTTAAGATTGCTTTGTTAACTGAGTAACAACAGAATATCTTTTATTAACCTAGCAGAGTGATAAGTTTGATTAAGACATCTAAGGGACTTGGATTTGTTTTTATGGTAACTGATTCACCCCTCCCCTCTCAGTTACTCAACTCATTTCCAACATTACTAACTTATTATAAATATTTAGAGTGTTTTTTCCTCCCACTTTATCTCTACTAAATGTATTTTGTTAATTAAGTTAATATAATTGGTTAGTATTTCTATAAAAATAAATTTGAAAAAATGAAACATACCACTCATTTTTTTAATAAAAAAATATTATTTTTTAAATTTAAATATTACTTTACATATTAGTTATTACATTAAAATTATTATATGTTTGTACATTCCATTGCACTCTTTTAAAAAGAAGTCTCCTTTAATATAAAGAATGATTTTTCTTTTTAAAAAATCCGCTCACACTTGTAAAATAAATGAATGTATTATAAAGAAACTAAACTCTGCACGGAACTGTCCGTTGTCAGAAGAAATAGTTGACAAAGAAATAGTTAATAAGAACAGCTGATGGAAGTGGCAATAGAAGTAATGACATTGGCAATGGGGTTGGTGCAAATTTCATGCCCCGTAGCCAGTGCCATCAAGATCAACTTGTTGAAGTTCAGGAAGAACCTATTAATAATTATGAAGATACAACTCAAGTAGGGGAACAAATTGGTAGTTCTCAAGGTGGAAATACATCTTATGGCATGGGTAATTTGATGGAGATGAATGAGGATTCATTTTTCAGTCAAATTTCACCTGAAAACACGGTATCTGAAAGCACAATTAAATTGCATTGAAAAATAATTTGGGATCAATATTTTAAAAATAAAAATATGGTTGGAAAAGCACAATTATTTGCTAGGTTATTCATGAAAAAATAAATGACTCCTATCTTGGAGTTGTTGGGTGTTGATAACAAGAAAATCTCAACAGGTGGTTTAAATCGAACAATAGTTGAAAATTTGCAAGATGCATTGAATTACATTAACAACTCAAGTCAAGGAGTCGATTTAAGTGTTGCACGTAGAGAATTGATTACTACTTTATCTAGTAGGAGGTTGACATAGAGAAAACAAGTAAAAGAAATTTCTGATTTACTAAATGTATCTAGAAGAAATTTTCAAAGATATATTGATAAGATAAATATGTTAGATAAAAATATTAAAAAGAATTGGGTAGATATTTGTAGACTTTCTCGAAAAGACATAATTTTTGAAGGTGTAGAAAGATAGGTCATTGAATATTGAACCACTCCCTCCCATGTTTCTTCTAATAGAAGGGATACTATATAGATGAAAGATGAAGAGACCGGTATGAAAACTGCACATCTAAAACATTTTATAGATACAACACAAAGTGAATTGTTTGAAGCATTCAAGCAAAAAAATTTAGATGTGAAAATACGTCAAAGAATGTTTGAGAGGTTGCACCCTTTCTTTGTACGCATAAATAAGGTACGTGAAACTTGTGTTGTCAAAATCATGTTGATTTTCATCTATACTTGCAATCATATAAAGAATCTATGGCAATACTTAATCCAAATATGGGCATCCCTAGAAGTACGACCCAATTTATGAAGTCCATTTTATGTGATAACTTAGAAGATTCATATGAGTTCAAAGTACAATGAATAAAAAGTGTATGCAATGATTGTCAAGATTTGCATAAATTTTCATTGCAAATTGAGAATATTAATGTTTCAATGTTAGTTTTGTGGAAAATATTTGAATATGAGACATATCGAACTAAGACCAAAGATGAATCCAAAAATTTGTATTAAAGGAGAGTAAATTTCCCTACCTTGAGTTTACGACCAGATTTCATACTATAATTTATCCACATATCCAACATTGTCATGGTGCACGATGGCAAGCTAAATAGTTTCATGATTCCAAAGATTATTTTCCACCTGGTTGTATTCTTTCAATTGTAGATTTATCTGATAACTATACGTTTTCCCCTTAATCCGATCTTCAAGCTCAATATTATCATTCTAAGAAAGATGCAATATTTATGCAAGTGACCTATAGAAACACATAATTTGATTTGGGTGAGGTAGAAAGTACTCATCCAAATGAATGCATTATCATTAAGGAGGTTCATTTCTACATCAATGATGATAAGGTTCATGATAGGAGCTATGTGGCTCATTATTTTGCAATGTATTTTGAAGATATTGTGAATCACCGGATGAAGGCTTCACAACACTTGATTTGGTTTGATGGTTGTGCAGGTAAGTACATGTACTTCAATTCATTTTCATTCTCATTTAATTAAGTTAAATTATTTGTACTTTTAATCATATATATATATATATATATATATATATATATATATATATATATATATATAATGATTACATGTATGTATGCACATACAACTTTATCTTGCAGGACAATTTAAATCTGTAAAACCCTTTAATTGGCTAGCCGTGCAACATGTTAGACACAAAGTTAAGTTTTTGTGGAACTTCTTTGAAAGTGGACATGGAAAAGGAGAGCATGATAGAGAAAGAGCACGTGTGAAGCATGACTTCATCAATATAAACTTTTAGGTACAAATTGATGACATATAACTGATTGGATGTTTGAAGATGTTAAGTTGATAACCAAAATGCAGAAGGATAATGCAAGACATTAAATCAGTTAATGGATTATATTGTCATTGATGTCAACTTGATATAATCTAATCGGTTATAATAAAAGTGTCAAAGACTTCAGAGGATTAGAGAGATAAAGATTATGCTTTATGTAATGCATAAGGGACAAGAATTCACATTGTGACTATAAAACCGATGGTCGGTAGAACCCGATGGATAGAGATCACAAAAAGTCAAGTCATAGTGATGCCCGAGAAAGAAAACCGATGAGCATTACCGACGAGCAGAATCACAAGCAAACCTGACAGCCAGAAACATAGTAAAAATCGATGGAGAAGCCTAAGGAGAAATGGAGTGTTGACCAACACTATCAGAGAGTTAAAACCAAAAATAACTGGATTTCACAAATGATAAAATATCTAGCCTGGCAAAGCTAAATATAGAGTCAACTGGTAGTTATCATTGTTTTCATCGACAAGATAAGCCAGAGATAAGTGATTGATTTAAAGTTGATTTGTTCAGTTGGAAAAAAGATCTCAGGAAGATAAAACATGAGTTTTTCTTTACATCTAATTGGCAAGAATTGTGGATCATGCCAAGATCAAGAAAATCAAGAACCTAACAATGGTGATATCATGTCTATTTAAGAGACAATTCAATTCATTACAAATTGGTGTCGGGAGAAAGAGAAAAGAGGATGTTGAAGAGAAACTAATGAAGAGAAACTTCATACAGTGTTGATCAAAAGGATGAGGAAAGAGCTAAAGAATTCTGCAGACATCGAGCAATAGAGCACAACATTATCGAGCAGAATCAAAGTGGAGCAAAGGTATAAACAGAGTTATATTGATCAAAAAAGTTTGTCAGATTACAATAGATCTGAAAATCTGCAAGTATAGTTGTATATGCGAATAGATCATACTATTTTAGTTTAACCATTGATTCAGAAAGTCTCTTAACCAAGCGGGATTCAAAGATCCTTTCTATATTTAGATACATCCAATGGAGTATTTAAAAATTTTGTTCATGAAGATAGCATGAGATGTCAGATACCTATTGATAGGCCAAGTGAGTGTTTGATCAAGGATGGTAGCATAGAGATGCCCGATATCAAGTGATAGACTAAAATTTCAAATCTTCTAATAAGGTCACACCTTACAGTGCGTTTTTAACCTTTAACAGGGTTGGCTCTTCACCGAGCTCACTTCAGGAGAGTGAAAATTTTGGGTCACTGGTCCCAAGTGTTTTTTTCCTTAACAAGGTTTCCACGTTAAAAATCCATGTTTCAATGTGTTTATGAGTCATTACTTTAGTGTTTTGCATTACACTTAACTTAATTAGATTAATCCATATACTCTAGATAATTTACTGTCTTTCGATAAATTGACAGACTGATAATCGGTAAATCTACAGTAGAAGGTTTTACAAAGCATACCGAGGAGTAGTAAATTGATATAAGTATTTGGAAGCATTCATCTTATAGAACCAAAGATAACTAGAGGTATAATTTTGTGGTACTAAGTTCTAAGGGTTGATTTTTGGAATATTTTTGAGGCCACTGATTCACCCCCCTCTAAGTATTACTAAAAATTGGTATCATAGCTTGTGTGCTTAGAAAAGGAGTTTAACAGCTCAAGCAAAAGATCACAAGATGAATAGATGAGATGTGTCCAAGTTGAATAAAGACAACTTTGCATCATGGAAAGGTAGAATAAGACTCCACCTATTAGTTATTGGAAATGATATTGTTCAATACTTAGATACTAAATATGTACTACCTATAGGACCTCATACTGTTTGAGAAATTAAGAGTCAAGCATGAGCATAAATGCATGATGATAGAACTTGCATCATCACTCTTTGATGCTGAGTTTGAAGATGTCAAAACCTGCACCTCTCCAAAGAAAATGTGGGATAAGTTGAAGCTTGAACATGGAGGAGATGCCAATGTACTGAGAGCAAAGGCAAAAAGCCTAAGAGGGAGGTTTGATGACCTTAGGATGAAAGAAGGATAAAACATTACTCAATATAGCAGCTAAATAAAAGAGGTAGTCAATGCTATCCAAGGAGTTGGAGGTACACTTGAGGAGGAGACAATGGTAAGTAAAATCTTAAGAAACTTATTGCCTATTTATGCTATTAGAGTTTCTGCTATTCAAGAAATGAGAGAAGTTGCAAACAATACATTTACTATAGATAGTCTGATTGGTAGACTAATTTCATTTGAGATGAATAAATTTGACAATAGTGTCTTACCATCCATATAATCTGCATTCAAATATTCTCTAAAGATAAGTAACTCAAGTCATAGACATGCTATTAGAAATGATAGTGACAGTGATAATGAGGATCAAGGACTTGATGAAATTGAAGCACTTATGGCTAGAATATTGCAGAGAGGCAAAGGCAGATACAAACGTAAATTACCACTTGTATGTTTCAATTGTAAAAAGGTTGGACACTTTGCTGCAATATTTCTAAACTGATGAAAAGATGACAAAGGAAATGACAGACCTTATGAGAAGAAGTTTGACAAAGGTGAAAGTAGAGAATATCAGAGCAACTGACAATCTGACAAAAGAGATACCCAAGACTACAAGGACAAAGGGAAGAAAGATTGTTACCTAGCTGAGAGCTGAGCTGATGAAACTGACACCGAATCAGAAGAAGACATCAAGATGGTATTTGTAGCCATGAAGGATGGTTCAGATGAAGATGAAGAAATGTATGTAGAAACTACACTGATATCTAAATTTATTGAAAATGATGTCTGGATCATACATAGTGGCTGCACTCACCATATGACCGGTGATAAAGAAAAATTTGAGACTTTTGAATACTATAATGGTGGTTCAATGATAATGGGTAATGATACACCTTGTCCAGTTGAAGGTAAAGGAAAAATAATGTTGAATAACCTGATAAAATGTGAAAATGCTTATTGGGTTAAAGGACTTAATTACAATTTGTTAAGTGTTTCTTAGTTGAACAATTCAGGTCATAGAGTAGCATTTGAAAATAAGAAGGCAAAGATCTTCAATGAATCATGAAGGTTGATTGGTCCCGGTGAGCAAACAAAAGGTAATATTTTCTATCTTGATGGCACTAACACCACTTGTTTGATGTCTAGAAATGAAGACTTATGGTTGTGGCACAAAAGATTGTGTCATGTGAAATTTGACAACATGATAAAGATAAGCAACAAAAGGAATGTAAGAGGCTTACTGACGATGACTAAACTCGAGCATATCATGTGAAAGAATTGTCAAAAAGGTAAGATGACAAAGTCTAGTTTCAAGAGAAAAACCCATACATCTACTGCAATTCTAGAATTAGTCCATACAGATCTATGTGGACCGATGAGGACAAAGACCTTCTATGGAGATAGGTATTTCATTCTCTTTATTGATGATTTCTCTAGAATGATGACAGTCATGTTTTTAAAAGATAAATCAGAAGCATTTAAGATGTTTAAATGGTACAAAGCAATGGTAGAAAAATAAATTGAAATTCTTAAAGTCAGATAAAGGAGGGGAATTTACTTTAGAAGAATTCACTAACTATTGAAATGAGCATGGAATAAAGAGACATGTTTCTAGACCAAGGAGAACACAACAAAATGGAATTGCTGAGAGGAGAAACAGATCAATTGTTGAGTGTGAAAGAACATTGATGATTGAGAAAAACATCACTCAAACATTTTGGAGGGAAAATGTCACTACTGCTGTCTATACACTAAACATAGTACAATTGAAGGACACAAAGAAGACACCATATGAGCTTTGGTATGGTCATACACCCAATGTAAGTTACTTCTGAATCTTTGGGAGTCAATGTTATATATTGAAGGATGATAGAAATGGAAAACTTGACTGAAAAAGTGAAGAAGGTATCTTCCTAGGGTATTCAACAAAAAGAAAGGCTTATAAATGTCTAAACAAGTCATCTAACAAAATCATTGAAAGTGCAAATGTAAAAATAGATGAATTTGTAGAAAATAATGATAACGAAAGCAAAAAGGAACCAGAGGACTACAACAAGTTTGTTTATATAGAACCTAACACTCTACCCGAGCAACAATGTGTCGCTCCCAAGCATCAGAAAATTACACCCGAGCATCAGGCTGCAATTACCGACGATCAGGAGTTAGAGTAATAAAGTGATTCCACTTATTAATTAAATCATATTGATTTAATTATTAAGTCACTTATTATCTCTCTTTTACTTAAGCTAAACTTTAGGCATTTAATAATTAATTCTTTTATTAATTA
>MU225187.1:240602-251094 GCA_018584345.1 Thuja plicata | reverse complement strand
TCCTCTTCCATCAATCTGTGATTTTTGGCCTCCATAGCTTTTTTGCTTCTCTCTTTCTGTGACAGGTTTGCATGCAGGTGATTCTTGGGAGTTGTGGGTTGATAGTTTTCATCAACTCCAATAGATAATACTCAAGATGATGTTCCGAATAATGAAGGTAAAGAAGATAATTAGAATGATGAACACAGAGCTGAACCAAAACTCTCCAAGTATGTCAGAAGGCATCATCCACATAACCAAATCATAGGAGATAAGAAGGTTGGAACAAGAACAAGAAGTAAGTCACTTAACACCATTTGTTTACTTAGTGATTTTGAGCCTAAATCTATTTACAATGCACTTGAGAATGAAGAATGGGTTAGTGCTATGAATGAAGAGATAGAATAGATTGAGAAGAATAATACATGGGCACTAGTACCGAGACCAGATGACAAGAATGTCATCGGTACCAAATGGATATTCAGAAACAAGCTGAATGAGAATGGAGAAGTCACTAGAAATAAAGCAAGATTAGTATGCAAGGGATATGCACAAGAGGAAGGTATTGATTATGGTGAAACATTTGCACCCGTTGCTAGACTAGAAGGAGTTAAAATTTTACTTTTGTATGCTCCATTTAAAGGATTCAAGGTATACCAAATGGATGTCAAATCTGCATTCCTAAATGGAATACTTGAAGAAGAGGTATAAATTGAACAACCATAAGGGTTTGTTAATTTGGACAATAAAACCATGGTATGTAGACTACACAAATCCTGTATGGATTGAAACAAGCACCAAGAGCCTAGTATGAAAGACTTCACTCATATCTCATTACCATAAAATTTGTTAGAACAAGTGAAAATAGAAATCTGTACTTAAAAGAAGATACCAATGGTAATATTCAGATTGCTGAAATTTTTGTTGATGATATCATTTTTGGTAGGAATGAATTGTTATGCAAATCCTTTGTCAATTTAATGAGCAAGGAATTTGAAATGTCTATGTTTGGAGAGATCAAATTCTTTCTTGGTTTACAGATTCTTCAACAAGATGCAGGCATTTACATCACTCGGTCCAAATACATGAAGGAAGTGTTGAAGATATTCAAGATGGAGGATTCCAAACCATTTGGAACACCGATGGCTATTGGATGAAAGCTGACAAAGGAAGATAAGACAAATGAGGTAAATCAGACCTTATATAGATCAATAATTGGTAAATTGATGTATGTTGTTCACACCAGACAAGATATAGCAAATGCAGGTGGGATAGTTACTAGATTCTTTGCTAATCCCAAAGAGTCACATATGACTCTTGTCAAAATAATTCTAAGGTATCTGAAAAACACCCAGGACTATGGCTTATGGTACAAAAGAGAAGGAAAATTTGAGCTACAAGTCTATACAGATGTTGATTGGGTTGGAAACATTGATGACCAAAAGAGCACAACTAGAGGAGCGTTCTTCATGGGTGACAGACTTGTCACATGGATAAGAAAGAAGCAAGGATGTATCTCTCAGTCTACTACAAAAGAAGAATATGTGGTTGCTGCTACAAATTGCTCAAATATTGCATGGATCAAACAATTACTGGAAGGTATGCATATGAAGATTCTTGAACCAGTAATTATCTATTGTGATAATACCAGTGCAATAAACATTTCTAAGAATCTAGTCATGCATGCTAAGACTAAGCATATTGATATCAAGTATCACTATCTGAGAGAACAAGTGCAAGCAAAAGAAGTGACACTAGAATATGTTCAATCAAAAGAACAATTAGCTGACATATTCACCAAGCCATTACCGAAGGATACATTTGAGTATCTGAGATAGAGACTAGGGGTTCAACCCTTGTCTATCGGTCAGTAATCTGACTAGGAGGTTGCATCAGCCCATACCACAAATGAAGATCAATCATGTTGATGCAAACACTGATGGACAACAACAGATACAAATGTACATTGCAAGGTACAAATATACAATGAAAATCAGGACATTATATTGTTGATGGATAGGGAAATTCAAGGAGTATATTATGCAAAGGGATGGAAGATGATATAGATGATAAAATAAGGAGATTTTTTTTTTGGTTTGGCATTATTTTCAAAGGGAGAGAAATATCTCATTATCATACAAAAGGGAGAATTACCATTAGGGAGAAAAATATCTCATTACCACAGGGAGAGATGATCTCCATATCACATAAAGGAGAGATATAGTAAAAGGAGAGATTATATCATTATCCATGAAGAGAAGCTCCTGAGAATCAGAAATGAAGAGTTAATCAATATTCTAAGGGAGAGAAATAGATTACACATGAAATATCCATCTAAGGGAGAGAGTTCAGACAAAGAGAAAGAATGTTGTCAAAGGAAAAATAGATTATCAAGAAGAGAAATAGTCAAGGAAGAGCACATATTAGACCAGAGATATTAGATGATACATCTATCTAGTGTATGGATTAAAGACTAAAGACAACCACTCTGCATGAAAAAAATCTAAGCTATTTTTTGAGCTTACTGAGAGCTAGACATTTTTAATAGTTACATTAGGAAAGCTTGATGAAATTGTATATTTCATATTGTACTAGTGATAGTATAGTATGATAATGTAGCATGTTTCTATCAATGCCAAAGGGAGAGATTGATGACAAAAAATTGATTGAATGTTTGAAGATGTTAAGTTGATAACCAAAATACAGAAGGATAATGTAAGACATTAAATCAGTTAATGAATTGTATTTTCATTTATATCAACTTGATATAATCTAATCGATTATAATCAAAGTGTCAAAGACTTCAGAGGATCAGAGAGATAAATATTATGCTTTCTAGAATGCATAAGAGACAAGAATTCACATTGTGACTACAAACACTGACGTTCAGTAGAACCCGACGGATAGAGATCACTGACAGTCAAGTCACAGTGATGCCTGAGCAAGAAAAATGACGAGCAGAATCACAAGAAAAATCGATGGCCAGAAACATAATGTAAACCAATGGAGAAGCCCGAGGAGAACTGGAGTGTTGACCGATGCTATCAAAGATTTAAAACTAAAAATAACTGGAGTTCACAAACGACAAAATATCTAGCTGGCAGAGCTAAATATAGAGTTAACTAGTAGTTATCATTGTTTTCATTGACAAGATAAGCCATAGATAAGTGATTGATTTAAAGATGATTTGTCCAATTGGTAAAAAGATCTCAGCCAGACAAAATAGGAGTTTTGCTTTAAATCTAATTGGTGAGAATTGTGGATCACCCCAAGATCAAGAAAATCAAGAACCTAACAATGGTGATATCATGTCTATTTAAGAGACAACTCAATTCATTATGAATTAGTGTAGGGAGAAAGAGAAAAGAGGATGTTGAAGAGAAACTTATGAAGATCAACTTCATACAGTGTTGATCAACAAGCTAAGGAAAGAGCTAAATAATTCTATAGACATGGACCAATAAAGCACAACATCACCGAGCAGAATCAAAGTGGGGCAAAGGTATAAACAGAGTTATATTGATCAGAAAAGTTTGTGAGATTACAATAGATCTAAAAATCTACAAGTATAGTTGTATATGTGAACATATCATATTGTTTCAGTTTAACCATTGATTCAGAAAGTCTCTTAACCAAGTGGGATTTAAAGATCCTTTCTATATTGAGATACATCCAATGGAGTATCAAAAATTTTGTTCATGAAGATAGCATGAGATGCCAGATATCTATTAACAGGACAAGTGAGTGTTTGATCAAGGATGGTAGGATATAGATTTCTGATATCAAGTGACAGACTAAACTTTCAAATCCTCTAACAATGTCACACCTAACAATGTGTTTGTAACCTTTAACAGGGTTGGCTCTTCATCGAGCTCACTTCAGAAGAGTGAAAATGTTGGGTTACCAGTCCCAAGTGGTTTTTCCCTTAACATAGTTTCCACGTTAAAAATACATGTGTCAATGTGTTTATGAGTCATTACTTTAGTGTTTTGCATTACACTTATCTTAATTGGATTGATTAGTATACTATAGATAATTTACTGTCTTTCGATAAATTGACAGACTGCTAATCGGTAAATCTACAGTAGAAGGTTTTACAAAGCATTCCAAGGAGTAGTAAATTGATATAAGTATTTGGAAGCATTCATCTTATAGGACGAAAGATAACTAGACGTATAATTTTGTGGTACTAAGTTCTAAGGGTTGATTATTGGAATATTTTTGAGGCCACTGATTAACCCCCCTCTCAGTTATTACTAACACAAATCATGTTAAGTAGTTATATATATATATATATATATATATATATATATTTCAAATAATATAATTTCAGCTTAGATCCATTTTCTTTAAACTGATAGTTCAAAAATGTATAGGTAACATGATAGAGAATTCAAAGAAAATTATTGGATGGTGTCAAATTTATTTTGCTAGTTGAGACACCAAATACAAAAAACACTATTTTTGGGAAGTGAAAGGTAAAATATTTTGTTGGAAAATTATTTTAAAATTTCATTTTGTGTTCATCACTTTTATCATAATTATTGATCTAAAAATGTGCAACTTTCATTTCATATTTATAACATATATAGAATGATCCAATCCTTACAATTGTCAAAGAATTGTTGGTATTATAAGTTTACATCAAGTGATGAATACAGGACAACACAAGCCTCCATTGATTCAAGTAAGAGAAAAATCAAGTTTTTGTGCTGACTGCCATGAGGACAATCCAATGAGTCAATGTGAGAATATTGCAAATGGATATGTTTCATGATGGGATATGAAGGAGTTAATTAGAATGCATACTTATGAAGATGATGACACTGACATAAACAATCATGATCCTATATATTCAGCTGATTATGAACGTGTTTCTGATTTAGTTGTTACAGGTGCGTGCACATACATGTTCTTTTATTTAATTTCAATTTATCATGCAAGTGATGTTCAAATTTAATCTTTAAATTTTGATTTTAAATTAAATAGAATCCATTTGTATAGGTGATATTTTTGTTGTGGTTGCAGATCCTGACAATGCGGAAAGTGTGGATTATTATCTACTAAGGTGCATGAAAGAAAAATACAAGTTGCCACAATAAATTGTAGATGGTGATGAACAGTCATAGCCAACTGGTTCATTTGTTATTGAAGGCACCTATTATAAACAAACCAAGATAGACAAAAATGGTGTTCAATTTATTGAATACATGCATGATCAAAACATTCTACATTATAGTCACTTGGTTATAGCAATAAAGTTGCAATTTGAGACATTGCAAAAAAGAGGATGTGACAACCAAAGGTGGAGGTTTCCTATTGAAGAACATGAAAAACTTTTGGAGATAATAATAGATAGAGAGGATCCAAACTATATGTATTAGGAGCTTTAGGCTAAACTTATTTTTGTAGCTCTCATTCTTTCATATTTGAACTCTAAAGTTTTAACTCTTATTTAATGTATTGGATATTGGATATATGCTTTTATGTATGTTGTTACATGTATGCTTTGATATATATATAAAAATATGCATGATTGGTAGATTATGTATTCTTTTATGTTCTTATGTATGCTTTGATGTACATGCTTTGATGGTGCAATAGTTTTAATACATATAGCTATGTATACTTTGATGTATGATTTTATGTATATGTTGTTCTGTATGCTTAAACATGTATGATTTTATGTACATTTTTCAAATTTTCAATGATTTTAATATATATAGCTATGTATACTTTGATGTATGATTTTATGTATATGTTGTTATGTATGCTTTTATGTACATGCTTTGATGGTTCAATGGTTTTAATATATATAGTTATGTATGCTTTGATAGTTTTAATAAGACCTCCCCTTAAGACATTAGTTAAATTAATTATGACCTCCCCTTAAGACATTAATAAGATTACCTATAACCTCCCCTTAAGATTGATGAACTATAATTGATTGAATTTTTGAAGATATTAAGTTGATGATCACCAAGCTGCAGAAAGTTAATGCAAGACATTAAATCAATTAATGTATTGTATTTTAATTGATGTAAACTTGATATAATCTAATTGGTTATATACATAGTTTCAAAGACTTCAGAGAACCAGAGAGATAAAGGTTATGCTTTCAGTAATGCATAAAAGTTTATTATTCACCAAAGTGACACCAAACATCGACAATCAGTGCACCCCGACAGATAGAGAAACCTGAGAGGGAAGTCACAGTGATACCCAAGAAAGAAACCCGAGTAGAATCATAGTGTTACCTGACAGATAGACAACCAAAACAAAAAAAAAAACCCGATGGACAGAGATGCCCAAGGAAAATTGAAGTCAAAGACTAAGCTAACAAGGATTTAAACACTGAAAGGAACTGAAGTTAAGAAACAAAAAAAGACTTAGCTGGAAAGAGATAAATAAGGAGTTAACTATTTGTTAATATTGTTTTCATAGAAAATTTAAAAGCCAGAGATAAGCAAGAGATTCAACATTGTTTTATTCCAGTTGTCTAAGAGAAATCTACAGGATAAAACTGAATTAAAGCTTTAAAGAAAGAAAGGAAAGAATTACGGATCACACCAAGAACAAGAAATTCAAGGACTTAGAAATGGTGAAATCATGTCTATAAAGAGACAAGCTAATTCATTATGAATTAGGGGTGAATAGGAGAAGAAGATGCTGAAGAGAAACTAGTGAAAGAATTCACACAGTCCTTTTCAATTAAGCTAAAGAACAGAGCTAATATTTCTGTGGACACCGAGAAACAGAGAAGCACAACATCACCGAGAAGAAAGAAGTGGAGCAAAGGTATTGAAAAGACACATTGGTCAGAAAGGTAGTATGAACTTATAATAGATCTTAACATCTAAAAAGTATAGTTGTTTATATGAACAGATCATATACTATTTTATTTTAACCATTGAATCAGAGAAGTCTCTTAACCGAGAAGGATCTAAACATATCCTTTATATATTGAGATACATCCCAAGGAGTATCAAAAGGTTAACTCATGAAGATAGCATAGTGAAAAGTCATATATCAAGTGATTAAATGTTAGTGATAAATCCTCTAACAAGGTCGCACTTAACAGTGTGTTTGTAACCTTTAATAGGGTTGGCTCTTCACCGAGCTCACTTCAGAAGAGTAAAAATTTTGGGTTACTGTTCCCAAGTGGTTTTTCCCTTAACAGGGTTTCCACGTTAAAAATCCATGTGCAAATGTGTTTATGAGTCATTGCTTTCATGTTTTGATTTACACATTACTAAAATAGGATTGATCGGTATACACTAAGTTATTTACTATATTTTGGTAAATGATAGATTGCTAATCAGTAAACATTAAAGAATAAGGTTTAACAAAGAACTCTAAGCAGTAGTTATTTGTTAAGGTTATTTCAAGGCATTCATCTTGTAGGACTGAAGATAACTAGAGGCTTATAATTGTGGTAATAAGTTTTTGGGTTAATTTATTAGAATATTTTTTAGGCCACTGATTCACCCCCCCTCTCAGTTATTCTAACAATTGGTATCAGAGTTTGTGTGCTTAGAAGGAATGTTTCAAGACCTAAGCCAAAGATCACAAGATGAGCAGACGAGATGTGCCCAAGTTGAACAAGGACAACTTTGCATCATGGCAAAGCAGGATAAGACTCCACCTATCAGGTATTAGAAATGATGTTACTCAGTACTTGGATACTAAATATGTGTTTCCTACAGGACCTCACACACTTGAGAAATTAAGAGAAAAGTATGAGCATAATTCTATGATGATAGAACTTGCTTCCTCACTCTCTGATGCTAAATTTGAAGATATCAAAACCTGCACCTCTGCAAACAAAAGGTGGGATAAATTGAAGCTAGTACATGGAGGAGATGCTAATGTACTAAGAGCTAAGGAAGAAAGCCTAAGAGGTAAATTTGATGACCTAAGGATAAAAGAAGGAGAATATATCACTCAATCCAAATACATCAAGGAAGTGTTGAAGATATTCAAGATGGAAGATTCCAAGCCAGTTGGAACACCTATGGCAACCAGATGTAAGCTGAAAAAGGAAGATAAGTCAAATGAGGTAAATCAAACTCTATATAGATCAATGATTAACAAACTAACATATGTTGTTCATACTAGACTAGAAATAGCACATGCAGCTGGAATAGTTGCAAGATTCTCTTCTAATACCAAAGAATCACACATGACTGTTGTCAAAATAATTTTGAGATATCTAAATAACACCAAGGAATATGGATTATGGTATAAAAGAGAAGGAAAATTTGAGCTTCAAATCTATACAGATTCTGATTGGGATGGAAACTTAGATGACAGAAAGAGCACAACTGGAGGAGTATTCTTCATGGGTGATAGACTTGTCACATGGATAAATAAGAAGCAAGGATGCATCTCACAATCTACTGTAGAAGCAGAATATGTGGCTGTTGCTGCAAACTGCTCTAACATTGCATGGATAAAATAGTTACTGGAAGGTATGAATATGAAAATTCTTGAGCCAATGATTATCTATTGTGATAATAATAGTTCAATAAACATTTCTAAGAATCCAGTCATGCAAGCTAAGACTAAGTATATTGCAATCAAGTATCATTAATTAAGAGAACAAGTGCAAGAGAAAGAAGTCATACTTGAATATGTTCAATCCAAGGAACAATTAGCTGACATATTCACAAATCCATTGCCTAAAGATACATTTGAGTACCTGAGAAAGAGACTAGGGGTTATAACTATTGGCAAGCTGACTTCCTAAGGATGCATGACTCATTTTGTGTTGTCATCATGGAAACAAAGTCATACTAAGTTTTTGTCAAAGATAACTCAGAAGGAAAAATGACTAAGTATGGAAACAGGGCAGATAGAGATATTCAGTGATCAGCACATCAGCACACATGTGAGAGATTGAGTTAGCATATGTGCATTCAGATATATGTTCTATGACATGTGTAAATACTACATCCAAACATGCATAGTACAGAAAAATAGTACAGAGAAGTTACAGACAGATTATTAGACCAGCAATCCAAAAGACAGAGCATGGAAGCCGACTAGTGTTTTGATCGGCGTGAATTATTTTGTAATGTAATGGCTAAGTGCCTTTGATTATATGTTTTTAATAATGTAATTAGCATTTTTGTAAACTCGCTTGAGCTGACTTGTTCAGAAGCGTTGTGTATTTCTTTTTAGGGCCGACTGGAGTCTTGTTTTGGGTTGCACCTATTCAGATATGAACATATAAGTTTGTAATATAAATTTATGTTACAAGTGTTGATTATTATGTAAGAGGAAGATATAGAAGAGCAATATGATGAAGTCAGTATATGATATATCTCTTTAAGAGAGTAAGAGCATTCGCGCATACATGGAACTGATCAGACAACAGTGTCATCACAACAGTTCACTTTTGATATAGTGTATATCAAATTTCAGAAGGTTGTAGCCTTCATCCTATTGGGAAGTGAGCCTAGGATGTGAGCCATATACCTTTAACAAGGTTTTGTAAAATACTCCTAACAGGGTCAGACCTTTAACCAAGTCATTGTACTCATATTGTAAAGACTGCTTCTAACAGGGCACAAAAACTTTAATAGGTTCATTATACTAGTACAATATTTGTGGGTACTAATTCCCATTGGGGTTTTCCTCTGATCAAGGTTTCCCTGTAATCATATCATGTGTTATGAGTTCTTATGTTAAGCTTCATTGAATGTATGTTTGATTTATGTTTAAGTTGCTGAAAAGTAATAAATAGACAAACACTAATTCACCCCCCCCCCTCTCAGTGTTTCTAACAATTGGTATCAGAGCTCTAGTCCTCTGAAAGAAAGTTTAACCACTTGAGGAGATCATGGACTCAGCAGAAGAAAAACATTTGAAAAAGAATCTTGAAGCAGCTCTTGAAGATCTCGATAGATCTGAAAAAGAAAATGAAGAACTTAGACTTAAAGTTGATGGCTCACAAATTCTTATCAATAAATTAAGAAAAGATTTGAAAGATTGTTCTACAAGTGATTTAGGGAAAATGATCAAAAAGCTCAATGAAGAGAATATGTCTTTGAAAGATAAAATTGAAAATCTAGATGAACTGCTAACAGACAGTCAAATTGCTATTGAAGAAAAGATCAAAGAAAGAAAACAACTAGATGATGAACTCTTGAAAGCAAACATGAAAGTCCCGGAATTGGAAAACATAAAGAAGAAGTTGGAGTCTGAATTAACAGAAGCAAAAGATAAGATTGATAAACTCCACACAAGTTTTGATTCACTTCAATCTCAGCTTAATGTACAAAAGCAAAAAGGTGACACTACTGGTCTTGGATACAGTGTAGCACAAATTGAAATCAATTCATTGCAAGAATGAAAGAAAGTTCATGAAGCATCTTCAGAAGCAAAGAAAGTTGAAAATGTTACAAAGATTAAAACATATCCACCTAAAGGGGAAATCAAGCAAGTTAACAGAACTTGTTATGCATGTAACAAACATGGTCATTTGGCAAGAGATTGCAAAGAGGTAAGA
>MU225187.1:210860-235377 GCA_018584345.1 Thuja plicata | reverse complement strand
GATCAAGGTTTCCCCATAATCATATCATGTGTTATGATTTCTTATGTTAAGCTTCATTGAATGTATGTTTGATTTATGTTTAAGTTGCTGAAAAGTAATAAATAGACAAACACTGATTCACCCCCCCCTCTCAGTGTTTCTAACAAGAACCTTGTCTATTGGTTAGTAAGATGACTAGGAGGCTGCATCAGCCTACACAAAATCAGAAGATCATTCATGTTGATGCAAGAAAAGAGATGGAATGAAAAAGATACATCAGTAAACATCAAGGTACATATCTGCACCAAACACCAGAGTCATTGTATTGTAGATAGATGAGGAAATTCAAGGAGTATGTTATAAAAAGGTGAAAGGATATAACTTTGGCATTATTGTCAAACGGAGAGAATATCATGATGGGAGAGTATCCTGAGAATATCTAAAGGGAGAGATTATCATCATGAGGGAGAGATAAATTAAGAGAGAGAATATATATATATATATATTGTTGTCAAAGGAAAAAGAGATGATCAAGGAGAGGAACAGTCAAAAGGAGAGTCAACATCAAAAGAAGATATTCTACAACACGGGGAGAGACAGAATCAAAAGCTACTACATCTATCTACATAAGGGATTAAAGATTGAAGAAAGTACTCTGAAAGAATCAAATCTAAGCTAGACGAGATTACCAAGAGCTATACATTTGTATTGGTTATAGTACAATAAAATTGGTAGATTGATGAACTACCACTGATATATTTCATATTGTATTAGTGGTAATGTAGTGTGTTGCCATTAATGCCAAAGGGAGAGATTGATGAACTATAACTGATTGAATGTTTGAAGATGTTAAGTTGATGATCACCAAGCTGCAGAAAGTTAATGCAAGACATTAAATCAGTTAATGTATTGTATTGTCATTGATGTCAACTTGATATAATATAATTGGTTATATACATAGTGTCAAAGACTTCAGAGGACTAGAGAGATAAAGGTTATGCTTTCAGTAATGCATAAAATTTTAGTATTCACCAAAGTGACAAAAAACATTGATGGTCAGTGCACCCCAACGGATAGAAAAACTCGAGAGGAAAGTTACAGTGATACCTGAGCAAGAAACTTGAGAAAGCATTACCGACAAGAAAAATCATAGTGTTACTCGATGGATAGACAACCTTGATGGACAAACAACCCTGACAGACAGAGATGCTCAAGGACAACTGAAGTCAAAGATCGAGCTAACAAGGAGTTAAACACTGAAAAGAATTGAAGTTCCGAAACAAAAAAAGACTTAGCTGGAAAGAGCTAAAGAAGGATTTAACTGGTTGTTAATATTGTTTTCATCAACAAGTTAAAAGCCAGAGATAAGAAAGAGATTTAAATTTGTTTTATTCCAGTTGTCTAAGAGAAATCTACAAGATAAAACTGAAGTAAAGCTTTAAAGCAAGAAAGGCAAGAATTGCATATCACGCCAAGAACGCGAAAGTCAAGGACTTAGAAATGGTCAAATCATGTCTATAAAGAGACAAACTAATTCATTATGACTTAGGGGTGAATAAGAGAAGAATATGTTGAAAAAAAACTAGTGAAAGAATTCACACAGTCCTGATCAATCAAGCTGAAGAACAAAGATAATTTTTCTGTGGACATTGGGCAACAGAGAAGCACAACATCACCGAGTAGAAAAAAGTGGAGAAAAGGTATTGAAAAGACACATTGATCATAAAGGTATTATGAGATTACAATAGATCTGAACATCTACAAATTATAGTTGTTTATATGAACATATCATATATTATTTCAGTTTAACCATTGAATCAGAGAAGTCTCTTAACTGAGCAGGATCTAAAAAAATCCTTTATATATTGAGATACATCCCAAGGAGTATCAAAAGGTCAATTCATCAAGATAGCATAGTGAAATGCCAGATATCAAGTGATTAACTGTTAATGATAAATCCTCTAACAAGGTCACACTTAACAGTGTATTTGCATAACCTTTAACATGGTTGGCTCTTCACCGAGCTCACTTCAAAAGAGTGAAAATTTTGGGTTATCGGTCCCAAGTGGTTTTTCCATTAACAAATTTTCCACGTTAAAAATCCATGTGTCAAATGTGTTTATGATTCATTGCTTTCATAGTTTTCTTTACACATTACTAAAATGGGATTGATCGGTATACACTAAGTTATTTACTATATTTCGATAAATGACAGACTGCTAATCGGTAAACATTAAAGAATAAGGTTTAACAGAGAACTCTGAGCTATAGTTACTTCTTAAGATTATTTCAAGGCGTTCATCTTGTAGGACTGAATATAACTAGAGGATTATAATTGTGGTAATAAGTTTTTGGGTTAATTTATTGGAATATTTTTTAGGCCACTGATTCACCCCCCCCACCCCCCCTTCTCAGTTATTATAACAAAGACATTATTTATATTACTTATGACCTCCCCTTAAGAAATTAGTAAGATTACTTATGACCTCCCCTTAAGACATTAGTTATATTACTTATGATCTCCCCTTAAAAAATTAGTTGGATTACTTATGACCTCCCCTTAAGAAATTAGTAAGATTACTTATGACCTCCCCTTAAGACATTAGTAAGATTACTTATGATCTCCCCTTAAGAAATTAGTTGGATTACTTATGACCTCCCCTTAAAACATTAGCTAGGGTTCATGTTGGTTTCGTGTTAGGGTTTATTTCTCAATTAGGTTTAGGGATCATGACTAGTTTTTGTTTACAATTAGGGTTCATTTAAGTTTAAAGCATATCAAATCTCAATCCTTATATAATAATATTTTATTAGGGTTTATATAATATTTATAATGTAACATTTTTATGTATGTTTCCTAGTATATGGTTATGGATGTTTCTATGTAAAGTTTTCTTAATATTTTTCTAATGATCTTGTTTGTTAGATTTTGCAGGTGTTTTTTGTAACATTTTCCTAATGTTTTGAAACATATGCAATAAAACTAAATTAATTAACTAACTAACTAACATATTTTCTTAACTGGAAAAAATTAAATATTAACTTTAAATAACTAAATCTACATAAAACCATACTATTTATTTTCTACAATTAAAACTGACTAAATTACAACAAAAAACATTAAATAACATAACAACTACATAAAATTAACAAAAAACACTAAAAAAACATTTAAAAAAAAAATAAAAATAAAAAAACTAACCTATTTCAGCCGAAGATCCCAAAATCCACTCCTCAAATCTCAGAAGGCTCCATGTTCAAATGAGCCGCTTAAGGCTAGTTTGGGGCATATATTGATTTTAAGGCTTCTGACCGAAACCGTTTGGACTGAAACCTCTCTGCCACATCAACATCACACTAATTTGTACTTTTACCCAAGTGTTCTCTTCACACCATCAACTTTCCATCCTTCACCAGTCTATGTAATAATAGGTTCATTATCATCTTCTCATTTTACCTCTTCATCTCTTTCTTGATCATCTTTCTTTGCTTCAAGAAGTCCTAAGAATTTCTTCTGAATACTCATTGTTTCATCTTGCACTAATTGAGAATCATCAATCAGTAATCTTATAATTCTTGAATTAGTCTTGAATGTGTGTCTAGATTTCTTAAGTGCCTTATTGATTTCCTCTATAGACATTTTTGGTTGTAATTGGACTAAGGCATATTATTATTTCGTTGTCTAGATTTAATACTAATGCTACCTAGCTTCAATCTTTCTATAGAGAGATGTAGGGATTTTCCCTTGCAATTCAATAAGAGATTTACTTAATTTGTGTGTACTAAACACAAATACATCCTCAATCTTTGTCTGGTATTCTTTATTGACCTTTTCATAATATTTTCTTACACCAACAAGTACACCCCACTTCTTGACTCTTTCAATGATAGTGTCAATAGAAATGAATTTTACAAAAATGGCTTGACAAATTTAGGGGTAGGAACACCAACCACCTTTGAATTTTTTTAACTTGCCTTCATCTTCTTTTGTTCTTTATCAAATTTTTTCCTTATGCTTCTTCTTCTTTTTCAATATTCTCAAATCTTTGAGCCTTCTCCTTCTTCCTTTTGACAGCAACCTTTTTTGCAGTAGCCCCCTTTTCTTTTGTGGGCTTAGATTGTGTTGGCTTAACTGATCTTCTCACTGGAATCTTAGCTAGAGGAGAGGGTTTCTCATTCTTGAATATTGTAGCACTTCTTGTTTTCCTACCGGTTGGGGCACCATCGGTTGTAGAAGATACAAATTACACATAAACATTTCCAGTAACTATTGCTGATGTGCCAACCTTCTCAACTTCGTATCTTTCTCTTGCCTTGTTAATAGCTTCCTGTGTGAAGCCTTTCTTCAATGAAAAGTGTTCAACCTCTTTTATTTTTTCTTCTCAATCATTGGTTGGTTCAATTATCTTTGGACCTCCGTTCTCTTTTATTTATAAGTTCCAAATCTAGGTTTATTTGGATCTACTAGTTTTGACAATAGATCTTCGGCATGTAAAGTCAACATTTTCACCTTCTACTTCATATCCCATAGGCATGGCCCATGATGTCCTAGGCACTACTACCTTGATCTGACAAGTGTCAGTATCCACCATAAAACAGATATCATCCTTGTATTTCTCAACAACATGGGCTGATATTCTCTCCCTTTGATGCATCTTAAATTGAAAATTCTTAAAATAACCCCAAACTTTCTCATTGAAACTATTTCCCAGTAATCTAACACAATTTTTCAACTGGACAACAACTGGTGTACCCTTTAACCAATTAATAGTTTCAACACCAGGAAAATAGTTCTGAAAGTAAAATAATAATCCCATAATCAATTGAGTGAGATTAAATACTTGTCTTTTGTCCTTCTTGATCTTGTCCATGTTCTAAAATAACCATTCTCTCATTGCAACACATAAATCATATTATGTGTCTTCTTTCATGACCATTCTATATGCGGTGTGAATTGCAGCACCAGAGATATTGTTGATCCTGCTGAAGTGATAGACCTTGTATCCTATCACCAAAGATGAAAATTTCACATTTAGATCAAATATATTATTGATTTTCATTGCTCTCTTATCCCTCTTTGATTTGGTTAGATCGGTGACTACATCATGTGGAATTGACCTAAGTACCAGTACTTCACCAGTTGCATATAATCATGTGACAACATGTATGACCTCCTTAGTTATTTTATGTGGATGATCAAGTTGTTGGAATAATGGAATGGTGTGTACTGAGAGGGGAGGGGTGAATCAGTACCCTTAAAATATTTATCACTTTAACCTTTAGTAAGCTTTACTTGCATTATCGACCATATTTCTTTTTTGCCTTATGCATGTAATATCAAAACATAAATGTAATTGCATGTAAAAATTCATAGAAACATTCATGAAACTTAGTTACACATGACACAAGAATTGGTAACGTAGAAAACCCTTGTTAGAAGGTAAAAACTACTATGGGGGTGAAACCCACAAAGCTTCACTATTTGTAGAATGGAAGGTGTCAGTTAAGGCTACAAGTGTGATCACTTTTGATGATCTTGCCCTGTTAGGAGTAACATTTTAGACTTGTTAGGTCTACTCAGTTAAGATATTTTAAAAATACTGTTAAGTGTGCACTCGGCTAAGAGATTTAAAATAAGACTGTTAAGTCCACCTTCTTAAAGGATTTCTTCTATTTGCTACAATTATTAGAGAGTAGTCAAAAATACTTATGACCTGATAGTATGCAATCTTAAATTTGTTACTACAGATCCTTTAAGTTCAGAAAATATTTGTATCACCTATAGTGATGGATAATACCTTTGTTTCGTTGGTAGCCTTGAATCTTAGTTCTTAATAACTGAATTCTTTCTTTTGTGTCCTTCTTCATGAAACTCTTTTTCTGATCCATAGATGTTTTTTGCGGCTACAATCATCATGTTCTGATTGGTTATACATCTATATATACAAAGGTTTTGACCTAATTAGGTTTCACGCTTTAAAAGAAAAACTCTATGATCAAAGGTTTACAACTTGACCTTGATATCCTAGTTTGCATGTTTACAATCAATTAAATTGATTAAAACTATTACATATGCTTTACTTGATCCTCAAGAAATTATTTTATAGATAAGAACAAAGCTATTTTTAAGACTGAAGTTTTTTAGTTGACGTGTATCTCAGATCCACTTTTCTCAGGAATAAAACTATCTCTTGGTAGACTAGTGCTCGGTATGCTCTATAGTCTATGCTCGGTGATGTCTGTGAACTGTCTGTCGGTGTTCACTGATCTCAGTGATCATTGTGCTTGGATATTTTTGGTGACCATTGCACTTGTCTATTTTCTGTCACTCGGTGATCATGTTATCGATGGTTTAAAAAATATTTCCTTGTATACTAATAACAACTTATGATCATCAATTTCCCCTTTTGGCATTAGTATCAAAAATGGATATGTGCATTTAACTGATGTGTTCAGTATATACACCAAGTGTTTACCTTGTCAAATGACTCCCCCTATGTGCATGCCTCGATACAGTGTATGTACATGTTTTTCTTCCTTTGTGTATTTCCCTCTTTGGCTTTTGTCATGTTATCCTTCTTTATAAGGTATATACATTTTCCCCCTTATACATATTGTTAAAGCTTTTTCTTGCAGAATCAAAATAGATAAATAAATAACCAACTTTATAACTCCCAAATCCTGATTCTAGAAAGACAAATTCTAATTAACGAGTATAAAACATCCTCCTTCACTTTGAGCTCCACATCACTCGGGTGGGTATTACCTAATCTGCACACACATGAATCCTTTGTGACAAATACAAGCTTGCATATATATAACTATGGAATAGTTTTCAAACCCTTAGGTAAAAAATATCTCAATATTTTATCAAATCCTATGAAATATTCCACTTGCATAGAAAGTCTAAAAACTAGAGCAATCCTAACTCCTAAAAACATGAAAGGGAAATAATTTTCAATTGATTTTGGGTTAATGGATCTTTGAAATACCTCAAATCTTGCATAGACCAGTACCTTATCCAATGGGCAACAGAGTCAAACATAAAATTGCAAAGAAGATCATGAACAAAGGAAAACAACACAGTCTGATATGTCTATGTGCCTTACATAAAACATACTCTATCAATCAAGTTCTACTTGTGAATCCACTTGTGTATTCAAATATGCAACTCTCTACTCAAAGAATTTAACCCTCCCCTTAGAAGAGACCTTGGAATAAACAGTACATTAATAAAAATCCACTGAAAGACAAGTCTGGAATATCCTTAATATCCCATCTCATACACATTTGAAGAAAAATCTTAAATCATAGTCATTCCTTAAATGACTCTATTGTTGGTTTTACAATAGACAAAACTAAAACACCCTGGATGCCCTAGTTTATATGATTCAGAAACAATAATGGAGACAACTTAAAAATAGAAAAATAATGCTGAAATTCATTCATAAACTAGCTTTTACAATGATGTTATTCCCTAAAATAGAAAGGAAATTAGAAAACCTTATATGCATAGAAGAGGGAAAAATATTAACAAAATTCCACACTTGGAACCTGCTCTGGACTTTTGAGAGAAACTGAACAGAGTTTGACACCCCCCAAAATAGAGCAGAGAATAGGAACCCATACAAAAGAGAAAAGAGGGATAGATATAGAAGAAGGAAACCCTAAAAATTATGTCCAATTCACACCTGTCCTCCTTGAAAATCTGATATGCACTTATCCTTCTTTCTCCAAAGAAATCTGATCTCCATCGGACACTTCAAAATCTGATTTCAACTTTTCTTTTCTAAAATTTGATTTGATCAAAGAAATCGGTTTCTCTCCTGCAACTGTCTCTTCAATAAATCTGTCTCTGAGAAAATTCTCTCAAATCTGATTTCAAAATCTGATCTCATTTGCTTCTAAGAAAATCCTCCAAATCTGATTTCGTTTGCCTTCAAAATTTGATTTTCATCCTTTGAGAAAATCCTCCATGAAAGCATATCTTCAAGACTTTGAAATAAAATATATTGCACAAGACTATAGGAAAGGACTATGTTGTTTTAATATTTCAATCTTGCACACTATTTTAAATCTTTGCATTTTATATATTTTTCATGCAAATCTGATTTAATTTGTCTTATAATATTTTGCATATAATATAATATTTTAAATCCTTTTATATTTTAAATCCTATGCACATTCTTGTCTTTGAATTTATTTTTTATGCACTCTTGCCCTAGAATTCACCAGATTGCACCACTTGTCATGCATTGGTTAGCTGCTCCTTAACTAGTTTTGGAAACTCTACCTCTAACCCTAGATCACCTAGAGACTTAGAGATACCCTAGTCTCTAGATCCTTGAAATATTACCTTAACCCTGGGTTCTCCTAGAGACTTGCAAATAACCCTCAGTCTCTAAGTCTCGGATAAACTTTAACTTGACCCTTCCTTGACCATGCTCTAACCATGGTTATCTTTCATAATGTATCTCTGAACCTCTGAAACAATTCCTTAATCATGGGGTTACTTCAAGATTAAAAGCGAGCCCTTAGAACTGATCTCCATGTGACGGCTGGGGCTTAATCTCAGAAGCAAAGGCACTTAACTATTTGCATTGGGAGACTTGCCGCGACGGCTTACTAACCTCTGGGATTGATCTCAGAATCTTTGGCGGTTAACTGCTAACATCTCACGACCTGGTGCGTGGTTAATCTAGCGGTTATCTCTAGATATCTGAAGGTTTTCCTCGACCACAATTATATCTTGAGACTTCACGCACTGTCGCTACACGTCTTCCACATCACCAACCATCTAGCATCGTCTATGTGCCACTTGGCCGCTAGCTCATCACCAAAATTTCATGTCGATTGTCTAGGCATGCTTCCCAATGCACCTCTTGTGTGCGCGTGGAGATCCTTTTTCTCTTCTTCACATTTCATTATGTTTGCGTTTTTGGTTTTAAATAGATCAAACTTCACTCCCACCACCAATGTGGGATTAAATTTTTCAAGTTTTAAAGTTTTTTATGCATCCTGCTCTCAAAATAATGGGGCCCACCATGCATGCACTCCTCCAGCCAAGGGGCCTGCCAATAGGCCTCTTGGCTTCTTATTCATATTAATGAGTGTATGTTGGAGCATAAAAACCATTAAAAAAACTCATCCACTATGCATGTGGGACTAAGTCCCTTAACCTATCCATAAAATCTACGCAGATTTAACTCCATGTTGTTTTCAAACACATGATCCTCCCTCTGCTTTATATTACGCACAATATTCACATGGCTTGTACATTGCCCAAAATTTCAAATATATTTTCTATTTTTTGAAAAGAGATGTGCTAGCCTCCATGCTCTGCTCAAGACTTCCTGTATGTATTTGACACCAACCACTTTGTACTTGGTCTTAGTTAAGTTTCTCTTAAAACAATTCACATTGCCACAAAAATTGTGCAACATTCTGATGGTTTACACCTTCATTTGTAATTGCAATGTTTCTTCTCTTTTTTTAATTCCCATGGTTTGTGCAACTCTATGTTCTATTTTATACTTGACAATAGCATTTGTATGGAAGTACAAATGTTTTCAACCTTTGTCAATATTCCTGCGCAGGCCAGCAAAGACAATGCACTACCAAATGCATTTGTTTGAAAGCTTCAATACCCTCCTTATACACAGGCTTCAAATGGTTTACAAAATTTGGTTTACATTTTCCATTTTCTTTGTTCTATTTTAATGCTACCCTCATACTGCGTGAGATGGATCCCTCTTACTTTTGCATTTGTTTTGGTATTTTTTTGCAAAACATAACATACTACTGCTACACGTGGAGCATCACCATTGGGTATTTGCATTAGTCTTAGATCTTTTTTTTTCACTATGCGTAGGTTTAAACTTATGTCTGCACAGCTTCTTGACATACACCCTACTATTTGCTTGAGACCTTAGACATGATGCGCAACATGTAATAAGTTTTTTATTTTGCATACCATGTGTCGACCTTTATTCTTCATGCCTTGCATAGACTAGTCCTTCCTTATTGGTGTGGGATTTCTCCTTTTATTCTGTTGCTTGTATTTTCCATTAAATTTTTTTAAATGCCCTTCAATGTTGTTTGCCTACATAGATTAGGTAATTGGTTGTATCCCTGTCAAAATGCAACTTGGAAAGATATTGGATCAACTCCTGAAGACCCATCACTTGGCATAGTGATAGTTTAGAACATACTAAGTATGCACGCAAAATGGCTTCGCTAGATCTTTCTTCATGTGCAAGGTGTAACCGATCAAACATGGAGACTCTGAAATATTGTGCAAGTGCAAACATCAAAATAGAAAAAGTTGCAAATGGATTGGCCTTTGCAAAAATAGAAAACCATGCCTTGAGGCCCAACCCCTGATCCAGGTAGAAAAATTTCATATATAAATTACAGGGAAACCACTTTCATCTTAAAACAATCATCTGGTAACAAGTTACCATCCTTTGAAAATTATTGTTCTGTAAATGCAATTTTTTTTAACATTGCCAATCTGCATAAACTGCCTTTGATCCTGATTTGAAAAATTTATCAAAAGAGATTCTTAAAGTCTGATACCGAGAACATAGATTTACTTTCACACAGGGAACATGAATCTTCAATTAGCTTTCTCTTATAATGAACTGATCAACTGGCATAAATCTGCAATGTCAGCACTTCACAACTTTCTGAACTTAAACTCAGTAAATATGTAGAAATTGGATTTGGAATTAGCTGGGCAAAGTCGTTAAATGGATTGGTCTGAGTCTGCAAATATTCAAAGAATTTCACTTCCAGGTTTTCAATGTAGGATAACTTTCAATTCTTCAAAATCTTGAACTGGGTACAACTTTTAAGACCTCAAAGTAGGTCATTCTGCAATTATGAACTTGACACTCAGAGAAACAGAATAAAATGCAAATGGAAAGGCTTTGGTAAACTGTGCACATAAACTCACAGGGGTCTGGAAATGGGGATATAGGTTCACTCTCATGCCTACAATATACTGCAACAACCCTTATGTCATGAAAACCAATTGGGTACAAGATGTAATCCTCTGGAGTGGGTCACTTAGGAAATTATGAAAACATGCAAAGTGCAGATTTGGGCAAACACCTCCAAAACATGTCAAAATTGAAAACCAATAGCTGAAACCCATTAAATTTTCTAAATGAAAGGTGTTGAACCCACTCTCCAAGTGGTATCTCATGAAAAAAATTAGGTCACTTAATACTTGCATCCAAACTTGGCCTCTCACAAAAGACTTTTAGGACAATGGTTTATACTTGGGGAAACTTTTAGTGTAGTCACTCCAAAATGTACCCAAAATTTTGGAGTTCCAACACATATATTCTCCCCCTTTTTTTGAAAATAATGATAGGTGTAGTACTTACAGCTTGTCAAATATGTGTGCATGGGATTTTTGGATATCCACCATTTGTTTCTTCCATTGCTCCTTGAGGTGCTCGAGGGTCATGTGTGCCAAAGTGATTTTGGCATGCATGTCATATATACTCTCAGCTAATGACATTTCCAAGGTGGCAATAACAATGTGAGATTTGAGAGTAACATAGCTTGAAGCTCGATTACCTCATCTCTGATTTTTCTTTCAGCCCTTTTAAGCTCAAGTCTCAACCTTTTGGATTCTACAATATTCTCATAATGCAATTTGAATGCATTTTCCTCGGTTGTGAGACTTTGTGCACTAGCTTTAAGATCTTCATCTATTTTAGCTATCTTTTCACTATGCTCGGTAGTGCTCTAGTGTGCACAACTTTTGGACTAAGTTGACTACTTATGATAGTATTGGTTCTAATGTAGTAACTAGCTCAAAAAGTTTTACCTTGTTTTTTGCCACTTCTTGGCTAATCTTCTCTCTGAGTTTGTATTAACACTTTTCTTCTGCATGCTCTTCAATCACCTTGTCAGCTTCCACATTTGTGATGTAATGGCCTCGGTGAGAACTGCTAATTGATCAAGTATTGGTGCATTTTGATCAATTTGAGTGTCAAGTACTATCTGCAATAATATTTCCTTTGTATTATTCAGAACTCGTGAATTTTTGTGCTCCTTTTTGAGCTTGTCTTGTATTTCCTTTTGTTATGCCCTACATATCTGTCCCTACATTTTGTGTGCAAAATGTTGGGTCCCCCTTTTTCGCTTTTGGCTCTTGCCTTGTTTTCCTTGTTTTCTTTGCTTTCTTCTCTGGGTTTCTCCCCGTGAGGTTTGTTTTATTTTTTTCTTTTTTCTTTCATGTCTCTGGGACTCGATCCCGAAGTTGGTTGTTCTTTCCACAGTCAGATTCTGGACTCCAGGATTCTCCACCACGATGTCTTCTTCTCGCAAGAAGGTATGGTCACATGGGATCCCTGGGCCCAAAATATAGAGGTTTGCCTATTCCGGAGTTTGCGGGAAAGGAGGTAACTTTCTTTTACCTTGGGTATAAATAGAAATTACCCACCACTTTTACAGTTACCACGATTAAACACTTGTGCATTCAGAATGATTCTTAGGCGACTAAACTGTGATTACTTTGTGCTTAGTGGGTTGTTTCCAGCTGATTCGAGGTACCTGTTCATGGTCATTTGAAGGTAGAACCTGTTACAGGAGCATTCCTGGTGTGCTCTTTCCTTGCTCTTCTATGGATTTCCAGGTAGGTTCTCTAGTTTCTTTTTGTTTCCGTCATTTTCCTTGTTTCCTTTTGTTCTTTGGTCTTCATTTGTTTTGCTAGTTTCTATTTTGTGTTTTGTTCTGGTTTGCCTCTCATTGGTTGGTTGGCTCTGCCAGAGGGTTGTCCACCCTCTGTGCAGTTGTAGATTAGTGTTTATAATGTACATTGTCTTAGGTTAGTTTGTGTGTATATATGTATAGTTGTATAAATTTGTAAAGGGTTGTAAATGCTGTATATCTTGTGTATATGTGTTTCAGCCCTCGGCCCTTTGTACTGTCTTGTATGTATATATCCTATATATCCTTTTGAGCTTATGATTTCCTCATGCTTTGTTATCCATTTTCACCCATGAGACTGAGCTCATCGATACGGAGTCACCACGGTTCGAACTCAGCACCTCGTTGGTTCAAGCTATAGAGGATTTCTCTCCCCCGTCTCATCACCTTAATGGCGGGATTAATTTCCCACGAGTGGGCATTCAAACCATGTCCCATTTGGCATTTATTTTACCCCGTGTCAGCCCACTTGTCACCATTAATGCCTTTATGTTGCCTGCCATCTGACCACATGCCAACCCACATCAACCAAATACGGTTTCTTACTGGTCACATCGACATGATAATGGCTAGATTATCTGGGCTCCGGGCTCTAGGCAATTCCTTGTCCTATGTTTCCCCTTTTCATTTGGTCTTATTTCCCCAGAGTCCTATTCACATCTATCACAAGTATTCCAGGACCTTTGATGTATGCTAACACTTGTTGGATGGGTGCAGGGTGGTGACAATTTCCCCAGAGTTCTAATATTCTTTTATATATATCATGTTCTAACAATTCTCCGGTCTTACAAGTTGCGGAAAAAGTTCATCAAAGATGTCTGAAGTGATCACCCCTCCTTCTAGCCCAGAGTTGCCTACCACGTCCACTTGAGCGGCCACAAAAACTAAGGCCAAAAGGTTTTTGGAAAAACTGCCCTTGACCTCCAAATATCCAAAGGAGGGTGCCCTTGTCGGATCAAAAATAGAGTCCAAATTTCAGGAAGTAATGGACACAGGGTCTGAAACTTGGGTAGAAATGCAGGGCTTGATTCAAGCCATTTATAGGTTGAAGGCCACCAGAGATAATCTGGCCACTCAGATCGCCACCTCCAGCATCATCAAGGCAGAAAACTTTCCTTGTTCGATGCAATCACCAAAGTTAATGCTCCAACTAGCAACATTGTATAACGTGCCAACTCAGACCATCTTACTCCCAGATCCCCAGCCACTATGATACCCAGCAATGATCATCACCTTGGATGCAGCAACTTTTGCCTCGGGGCTGGGGATCCCACAATTCAATGGGTCCATTATCTGGAATCGACTCCATCCATTGCAGGAGTTTGAGGACGCTGAACTTATTTCCCAGCACTATATCAACAGCCACTGGCTGAAAGTCCCAAAGAGGAATTGCAGAAGGATGAAGTTGGAAATTCCCTGTGGGGAGTTCAAGGAGCCCATTTAGGCAGGCATTGTATTTTTATGCAGGATCTTTGGATTGCCCCATGCCTAGGATTTCTCGGCATGGATGTACTACTTTTTTTACTACATCACCACTCACAGTCACACTTTCAACTGGGCGGCCCTCATATCCAATCACGTAGACAAGCAGTTGAAGAGCATTGTCCAGAGTTCCAAGTTCTACATGACGTCATACGTGCTATGGGAACTAGCACAACAAAGACTAGCTTTTCCAGGTTTGGGAACAATTGGGGATCTTGGGAACGGGCCGGTCCAAATGACACTGTGGGATCATTATGCACAAGTGAAATGGGAACTCAGTTTCTCAAATTTTTTCTGGGTAAATGATGCTTTTGTTTACCACAACATTCTAACACTTACTCGTGATTCTGGGTATTGACTGTCACAAGCGACAATGACTCTGGTCAGCACCTACGGCCGCTATTTCATTCAATTCCAACACCACACCTACATTTGTCGGTAGATGATGGATCTACACGCCTTCTTCACATTGAAGAAGGTCATCAACGTCCCATTCCCACTCTCATGTGGGAATTATACATGCAGCCTCACCGTAGCCTGGGAGGCAAACAGTGAATTGAAGCACTTGGGGCTGGTGAAATTTCATCACACCTGGAAGAACTACGATCCCCTCGGCAAGATTTCCACAACACTTCCGCAATCATCCCCGCCCCACAAAGTATATATTGAATATTTTTGGGTAGACTTCCAAGATATTTTTGACCTCTGGGCCCGACAACATTCACGAATGTGAAAAGGGCTCATGAAAGCACTTGATCTCTAGAATTTTCCAAAGGGTTTCCGAGATGATGGGCTGTTGGAAGACCCATCATATAAGGGGCAAGGGCTAGAAAAACTAGATCTTGCTTCGGTGGACTCGGCCACCCCTGAGGACCTAACAATTGAAGGGATATGTCACCCCATTCTAGAAGCAAGTCACTAGTATTTTTCCCGGGCATGTCCCAAAAGCACCCGAAAGAAACCAATGGTCAAAAAGGCCATTCCCTCTTTAGCCGATGCCGGAACTTCTTCATCTTCCACAACCATTGAACCAAGCACAAGCAATGGGGAAGAGAGACAAGCAGGGTGAGATGGACTTACTAAAAGAAGCCACCAAGGTAATAGAGGCTAGATACATTAAGCAAGGCCAGAAGTTGAAGGAGGAAAGAGAGAAAAATGTCAATCTCCTCGCGCTTCTGGCAGAACTTACACAACCTTTGGCTGAGGTCCACCCCAGAATCCCTTCCTCTGGATTTTGACTTGTACAGGGTCATGTGGATTCTCTACATATCATAAAGAAAAAGGCACAAGCTATAGACGGGTGGGCTGACGAGCAAGTAACTACCATGAGACAATTTCTGGTGACATCTCTCCTGGACCTTTATCGGGTTGAAATTCTTCTTAGCTAGGAAAAGGGCTCCACTCTTATATGGGAGAAAGATTTAGCAAAGTATGAAAAATAGAAGGCCGGGCTGGAAGAAATCCATAACATAGGAGAAGAAGTCTCCACAGAGGTGGGATTTTGGGAGATGAATCATATGATTCCCTCCAGGCCCAGTACTCCAGAATTGTCCTCAGAGGTGAGGTGTGCAAGGAACTGGTTAAGGCCTTGAAAGAGAAGGTGATAGCTACCCAACACCCCTTGGGTTTGTTTCAAGAATTTGTCACTGGAGTATTGCAAGTCGATCCCTTCACCACCGAAATGTGTACCCCAGAGGACTACGTCCTCAGCAAGTTCGATGAGCGAATGGAGTCCCTGTATCTGCCTGCCGGAGATTTTGACCAGGGTAGGCTATCCAGATTGTCTAAGATAATGATCCAATCACATGATGCCATCAAGATGGTGGATGAATTCTAGAACGGGGCCGAAGATGTTCAGGAAGCATTGGAGGTTGTCCTCAGCCGGTGGGATAGCATCAGAGATGTAGATGAAGAAAGCATAGGCCAAGTGTTGGAAGCTTGGGAAAAATTATAAAGAGAAATAAAGTTCTCCGGAGTCTGGAGAATCTTGTGAACCATGTATCGGTTGTACTCATTTATTCTTTTGGAATGCAAGTTCTCAGATCCCAGAATTCTGGATCCCACATTTTTGTATTCTTTAAGTGACCCGTGTCCCAATTCCCAAGGCCGACCGGTCACTTTCAAGGCAGTTAATAAAGGTTGTCAGAAGGTAGGTAACCGCAACAAGGCAGGTTGGCTCGACAAGAGGTTTTTGATAGATGGTCTTCCCAAGGTGCCACTTCAATGTTACAACTGGCACATTGGAGATAGTGAGCCGCCCTCCTATTTATGAGGCATGTAGCCTCGATCCCCGGGGGATCAGATTTCTTCTTTCTCCTCCTGACTCTCTTCTTGAGGCCAATTCTTCCACTCCTCTTTCCTTGTCTTATTCTTCTAACGTGTCAGACCTTTTTCATCTCGAGGTCTTTTGTAGCATGGCACAAGTAGTACCGGCCACTGGATATATTATTATATTGTAAAGTGTAAAATGTTAGAATACTTCAGAGATAACTGAGAGGGGGGGTGAATCAGTTATCTGCAACTTTAAATGTTTATCTTATACTTATTAATCCAGATTGATACAAAGTAAATGTACATACAGATAAAACTTTACACAACACATCAATTTGGTTACGGGGAAACCAAATGGTAAAAACCCCAGCGGGAATTAGTACCCACAAAGAACTATACTGTTTATAGTGATCCTTGTTAAAAGATCTTCCAACCCTATTAGGAGTTGTACATTACAATGCAGTAGTATAGTGACCTGGTTAAGGGTCGAACCCTATTAGGAGTCTTTTACAATAACCCTGTTAGGGGTGGAGGACTCACTGTCCAAGTGGTGAAGGCTAAAGCCTTCTGGTTATTTGATACACACTGTATCAACAAGATGAACTGTTGTTTGTGACACTGCTTGTCTGATCAGTTCCTTTTATGTGTTGATGCTTTAACCTCTTCTAAAGCAATATAATAATCTTATATGTATTCTGAAAGCTTCAACTTTAATATCTATATTATCAACATATGATACATATAGCTCTTCTGCTTTAACACTCTGCTCTTCTTTTCTAATCTCTGGCTTTCGCAACTCTTCTTATTACAAATGACCTTCTATAAGTACATAGACCAAATATGAGATCATGGGACCTATAGGAAAACTCTTCTTAACATCCTTGTCAGCTCTACTAAGCACACAAGCATAATTACAACCGCACAAGTACTAACTGAATAGACGCGTCACTTCACTAAGTCGGCTTCACCAAATTAACCATAACATTGCAATCTTCTTGAAACACGTTTGGTGCGTTTAGATTAATATCAACAACTCATAACTCATCATGAATATACACACGCATATCCTGAAGATAGGCGCAACTTGATCAACACATTACATATGTCGGCCTTAAACCGTTATTCCTCCAGAACTGTAACCGTCAATAACAGAATTACATATCTTTACTGAGACTTCATATCTAGGTCTGCGTGTATGAACATAGCATAGTAAACATGTCAACAACATGTATCTATCCACACTAGTCTTCATGTCATCATATGAATAAGTACATACAGAAGTATTATTGTGTATTATATGTTGTCATCAATGACAAACATATAATCAATCAACTGTTCAGAATCAAATCTCCAACATAAAATAAGTTAGGTTAATTTTTAGGTCAAAGCTCCTGTATAAATAATAAGTCTGACCTCATTCCAAGGGTTAATGAATTTGATAATTTTGCAGTCCATAGCTAATAGCAATTTGGTTTTCTCAAATTTTAGTTGCAGATCTCAATGCTCCATAGTTTCTAAGCTTTCAGTAGTTAAATTCTCCCTTGGAGCCACCATTGTAACATGCACCAGTGCTTGCTAGAGATATATTAATGAAGAAGGAGGAGTTCTATCAATGACATTGTTAGCATTCTGACTTCTGGGTTAATGGTATTTTATGCTTTGTTTTCTTTATGTCCTTTGCTCTGATACTTCAAGTAGATTAACGACCTCCTTTTCCTTTGGTACTGATCTAATATGAGTTGATGGTTCTGTATTTATTTGGTATTTAGTGTAGTGTGTTAGAGCATTGTCAATGTTTTGAATGTTTAGTATAACTATAGGTAGATGAAATATTTCCAACTCTGCAATATCTTTTGAAGTTTATTTGTTAAATGAATGTGCACTTGCAGGAAACCCCACTTACCTGAATCCCCAGAGAAGACGAGTTAAGATAACCAGCTATCCCCCTCAAACAAAACAGGCACATTTCCCAACTAAGCCCCACACCGTTGAGACCTGACTCTCACGTGCTTGGAGGCCCGGGGAATCTCATTTTCCCAGACAACCTTTACAGGCAAAGTTGGTTGGTACCCTGGTACCCGGTGACAACTTACCTCTGTTGGCAAACCCGGTCATAAAGACCCGTAAACAAAAATTGGTGCTAGAAGGAGGGCATGAACTCGTCCCCCTCTGAGGATTCAGATTTCACACCGCCCGAGGGTTCCCCAAGCCATAATTTTAGGAGTCAATCCTTCAGTGGGATTGGATCATTTTAACCAACAAGATTCAAAAGAATCCTTATATCAACTCCCAATCCTGTACGGTTTGTCAAACTCGAGCCTCCCGCTCAAAAGAAATAGACCCCGAAATCCAAATCAACCACCATTGTCTAGGGATCTAGCATACCACAGAATACCCAAGTCCCCCAAGTGATCTCAGGAATTAGTGTTCAACCTAGTCAAAATCCAACACCCCTAATGGCTGCATATTTTGGAAATACCAGGTCCCCAATGGGAACTTTTCCCGGTGTAGCCAACGATTTACCTTCTCACCCAAAAAAGATTTTTCCCTGATATGAGCACTTAGGCTCACGAACTGCAGAAGAGCATCTATAGGCATACAAAGATGCCATGAACCGACACCGGATCCAACATCAAGACATTATGACCCGGATGTTCCCCCTATCCCTGGGATAGAACAAACTCAACTAGTACCTTAACCTTCTAGCCAACTCCATCAACAATTGGCAGGACATGGAGGATGCCTTCCTGGCTGCCTTCTGCATACATGTGGACCCAACATGGTCCCATAGCCAGTTCATTTCTATCAGGAAGGAACCAAATGAACCCCTTGCAACATTCAACCACCGGTTCCAACATACTTTAAAGTGGTGCACGGGTCCCTTCATCCCATTCGCGGATGTAACTATCCAAACCTATCTCAATGCGATGGACCCCTTCATTTCCACTCTCCTCTGGAGAACCACCGCCCCCGGCGACCGGGATACTTTGGTGAAGGTTTACAACCTAGCCTTGGATTTGTCCCACGGTCTTAACGAATCCCTGGGTGGGATTGGGCAGAGAATTCCATTCAACATGATACCTAGTGGGACTTCTTACGCCGGGGGATACAATCCCAATCAGGAAATGGGTGCCCCTATGATGGCCATGAATCCCCCACCATCGTCGATAGACCAGCAGGCCTAATACATATATCCATCTCAGACATAGGAAACACCAGGTCTGGAATCCTTCCCCTAGATCCAGCCGTAGAAAATGCAACAACCATAGACACAATCACCCAGAGTGCCTTTCTTTTAGTCGTCTGCGACTAGAGGATTGCAGCCCTCGACTTCGGTGAATGTTGCCACTTTCTGGGGAAGCCAACAACAACAACTATCACATTATGACATGAATACCCAGTTGACCGCTAAGGTTGAATCCCTCTGGCAATTGTTGTCTGCATTGACTGTGGACATGGGTTAGTTGAAGGCAGGGTCCTATGCACCCCAGAACTCCAATTCCCAGAAAGGGAATATTTTCTCTGGCCAATGAAACAACAACACCGGTGGAAGAAATTATAATAATGGGCCTTGACCCAACCAACAATAATGGAATAATAACGCTAATACCAGAGGTCCCCCTCCGAACCAAAACACCAATCAGGGTGGTACTGGACCATTGCATTTCACGCCACTCACAGATTTCCAGCCCATGACCAACTGGAGTAGATTGCATGACATAGGCTCTCACAATGAGATAAACTGTGCCACACTGGAGAAAGTCATCATGATTTCCCAGATGGATAGACAACAAGCTTCTGATCCTACTCCCCCAGAACTTCTTATTCAAGAGCCCACTCATGGTGCCTTCGCTTGTGAGACCATATTCTTTGGAACAGGCAGAGAAGATGAAGAGGAATCTGAACTACAAGGGTTCTTTGATGAATCTATTATGACCTTTGAGGCTAATGCGTTTACCAACCCACGGACTCCCTACAACACTCAGAGTCAGGCTGGTAAGGGACCAGTTTACATGCCCAAGGACACTCCTCCCCGGGACAACATGATTGATCGGTCTATCCCTCCAAAATGCCCTGGCTCTAACCAAGCTAAGGACCTGGCCGAGGGAAGCCACCAATTCCCAAGAGGAAGGTTCGACATCACGAAGGCATTAGAACAAACCACCACCTCCATGACCTTGATGGAGGTTTTACTGAATTGTCCTGAGCAGAAGAAGTCTCTTCTGAAGCTCTTGGGAAACCCGGAAGCCATCAGTCGCTCACCCAAGACTGTCTCTTTTGAGGATGCCAATGTGACTGTCTTCTAGGGAAACCCTGAATATCTGCCCTTCCTACTAGGCTTGAACATACAAGGAAATAATATACACAACTGTCTAGTAGATTTACTAGTACAAAAATAATAATATATGACCAAATAAACTACCAAAAATTGTAGATAAATGACCAAATTTGGTCACTTGATCAGTGGTAGTTTATTGCTGGTTATTTATCTCGTGACCAAATTTATGACTAAACTATTTTAGTCATTTATTTGATCATTTATTTAGTCATGTATTTGGTCATTTATTTGGTTGTTTATTTGGTCATTGATTTAGTCATTTATTTGGTCATTGATCTAGTCATTTATTTTCTCACATAAATTTGGTCACAAGATAAATGACCGGCAATAAATTTGGTCACTTGATCAGTGGTAGTTTATTGCTAGTCATTTATCTCGTGACCAAATTTATGACTAAACTATTTTAGTCATTTATTTGGTCATTTATTTAGTCATGTATTTGGTCGTTTATTTGGTTGTTTATTTGGTCATTGATTTAGTCATTTATTTGGTCGTTGATTTGGTCATTGATTTGGTCATTGAATTAGTCATTGATTTAGTTGTTGATTTAGTCATTTATTTGGTCATTTATTTGGTCATTGATTTGGTCATTGAATTAGTCATTTATTTAGTCATATATTTAGTCATATTAGGGCACGATAGAATCGAACCACCATCCTCCTACTTATAAAGTAGGTACTCTTCCATTGAGCTAGTACCCTTTAAAGAATAATCATACAATTTCAACAAAAAAGTGTTTATTGATCTCGTTAATAAAATTGCATTTCATAGATTGTCTTCCGACTGAGAATACATGGAACTGATTGAGAAACTTTTTCAATAATTATGGGCTAAAAGTTTACCCATAATACTTATTATTAAATGCAGGCAACTTGCTAAGAATAGTTCTTATACATGATGTCATTAGTTTTCACCAACTATAGATGTCATTGTCAATTCTGAAAAATACTTTCGAAATATTGAAAACCAAATTCAAATGGATTCTATTTACAATTAAAATATGCCCATCTTGTTTGTAAAGCATGAAATAACATATAACAGTGAGATAACATACAAGAGAACCCATACACAATGACTGCAACAAGCAAGTCACCCAGGAGAAACCCTTCAATGGGTCAACACTCTAGCAAGAGTGAACAAGTGCTCCTTGTTCCACTATCACAATCAAATTACAAAGGTGTTACAATGCTCCTAAGGCTTTCAAGTGTCATAACAATATCTACAACTCACTCCTCACATCTATAATGCACCTTTGCAACTTAGAAACCCTTGCTCTACTACTGCCACTACCACTAAAATAGTTAAGGATACAATGAGAGAACTTTTCTAACCATTTTATAATGCATTTATGCCTCCTATGACCCCCATACACAAAAATGGAGGATCAAATGTAAAAAAAGTCAGATCAAACAACAAAACAATTCAAATTCCAAGGATTCCCCAAAATGTTCTGGATCATTTAAGACATTCCTCAACAAGAATATAGTCCCTAGTACCTACTGCTCTGCACCACAGAACTTGAAGAATTCACAATTCCAAGGCATTTAGACAACTCCTTGAATGTGACGAAGGAAACACCGTGACCCCAATCATCTAGTTTCTTCTATATGATTTTCAGATCAAAGGCAATGAGGAAAATAAATTTTGACTTATCATCAAGCTCTACTGGGGTTAAAGTCAAGGCTAATGAGACATATTTCTCAATTTGTTAGATTCATCCCTTGTTAACCATCCATTCCCAGATTAAGGGTATGGTAGTGTTATACTAGCTTGAATTGGAGATTACTCGAGCAAAAGGTTGTACAAATAATCAGATCCTAGAATCCATACATGAGATTGATAAAATGGAAGCCGAGGAGGAGGTGAGTATTACTAAAGTAGGATTTGATGTTAGTCAAGGGGACTTAACCATAATGATGTTGCAAATGCACCAAAAGCTACTGTTGGAGCTTCTGCTCACTCCCCAGCATTGATTAGAATTTGAGGCAAAAATGTGATGGGTTGATGCTTTTAGAGTGATTTTATAGTTAGCCAAGGGAACCTAACTACAATGATGTTGCATATGCACCAAAAGCTACTACTGGAGCTTCTCCTCACTCCCCAGCATTGATTTGATTTTGTGAGGCAAAAAAGTGATGTGTAGAAGCTTTTAAAGGCATTTGATAATGGGTCTTTTTTTCGGTATACTTCTGTAATTACGAATTTGTTATTTCCCATTTAATATAATATGAAACTATCCTTAATAAACATATTACTTTGTGAAATTTTAATTGCATATGCACCAAAAGCTACTACTGGAGCTTCTCCTCACTCCCCAGCATTGAATTGATTTTGTGAGGCAAAAAAGTGATTTGTTGAAGCTTTTAAAGGCATTTGATAATGGGTCTTTTTTTCGGCATACTTCTGTAATTACTAATTTGTTTTTTCTCATTTAATATAATATGAAACTGTCCTTAATAGACATATTACTTTGTGAACTTTTACTCTAGAAAAAAAAATAACCACTGATTAAAAAGTTGACAAAATAAGTTCACTGCCTATGTAGCACCCAAAACTCAACAAACACTCTAGATCTTATCAATAAATAAGATGCATAGTTTATCTACCTTTCACTGATCCTATCAAGTTGCCTTGGATCAGTGACAAGAACGTGCACTCCCATCTGCATTTTTGTCTTCTGAAGATTGAAATCCAAACATGCAATTCTTGTTGGGGCCACTCTTGTAGGCATTCCTTGAGTTGTTCGACCAGTATTCAGGGCATAACCATTCAATATATAACTATCTTTAGACCCTTGTCCATGTGCCTTCAAAATATTGATGCCCTGGAGAAAAAAGAAAAACATGATCATTCATAAGCAACCATCCAAAAAAATTGATTCAGTTATCCTAATCTACAGTCTGTGCAGAGAAAAAAAATCATCTCCCCAAGCATTTATACAATCCCCCAGTTCCCAAGGAAGTCGAGTCAAATAAGAAATAGCCATCAGACAGAGATACACTAGATTATAGGAAATCCACTTGATAATGTAATCCTAAGTTAAGAAAAACTACGCCATAGAAAATAGTCTCAGACCTTTCATTCAAAATATGGTCTAATGTAATCAGCTTTATCAGCACAGACTGTTCGGATATTACAATGTATTTTGATAGCTTGTTGCCTATCATTTTGAAAAACCATTCATTCCACAATTTAATCTAAAAAAATCATGTTGTAATCTAAACAATTTATGTTTGCTTTGCAAAAGGGTTAAATTAATAAATAGGACTGATTATATTTTGATTTGTGTTATGTAAAATAAACCATGTTTAAATTTAAAATTCTGCTATATTCTCCCTCCCCAAAGCAAAGATGCAGTTAAAAATCTTTTAATGCCAGCACACATTCATATAGCAACATAAATAGAAGATAGAAAAGTACAAATTTCAAGAACATTATTTTACATTATATGGGAATCATTCAAGATCAATATGATCTTTCTAATTACAAGATACAAAATAATCTCTAATCATCCATTAACTTGTATACACTTACAGACAAAGATGAGGAAGTTGGAACCTGTCATATAGTAGTTGTAACAAGAAAATTGTCTTGCCGCCTTAGCCATCACATAAAATTCCATTGGTTATGAAAGAATAACTTGGAACGCATCCTGCCACAGCTTGATAACATCCCAGCATCATTGTATAATGCATGTACATTTGAATAGGGAATTTTAAT
>MU225187.1:158439-180338 GCA_018584345.1 Thuja plicata | reverse complement strand
AGAGAGAAATAAGTCGGTTTTAGTGATTTGTATCTAACCATTGCTCTTTTATGCTATTTTTCACTAATCTAATGACTTATTGAAGTGTTGTGTCGCAGGCAACAGGTGCATCATTTGACACTCACAGATTCAACTCATTCAGGACCCCAAGATAGCCAGTACAATCGACATCCAAGTAGTGGACATTCCAGAGACTTATGGGATGTTGTTAAGTTGCAATTGGTCCAAGTCCCTGAATGAATACTTCTCGACCGACTTATCCCACTTATGGCTCCCCTGGAAAGGAGAATCTAACAAGATCTAGGTTGAAAGCGAGCCCCAGATGAAACAAGCCCTCACCAAAGTCGGGAGGGTGAATGAGGTCCTATTCTCTGAGACTTCCCCCGGGGTGTACCAACTCCTTGAGATCTTAACATTCGATTTCACCCCGGGGAGGACCCCATAGTTTTGTAGAGAACTGAGGACCTAGAAGAAAAATTGAGGGTAGAGGTTAACTCTCAGGTTACCGCAGTGATTCCCGCCACACTCTTGTTCGACACTTGGTGCCAGGTGCATTACCAGAAATATTTGAAACTAGAGTGTGAACCATTCCTGGCTGCTGCTACCTGACACATCAATGCCCTCCGAAAGAAAGAACACATACCTGATTCCCCGGGACCTAGTGCTCCTACTGGCAGTGCCTTTTCGGTGCCACATGTCTGGGGATCTCAATCAAAAATCCCTCTGGAGACAAACCTCACCCACGTATAATCAACGCCAGAGGAAACTCCTCCCGACCCTCCCAAAAATAATCCAAAATCTGCTTCGTCTTCCCAACCCCAGATAGCAAACGATGACCTATGGACCCTTAAGTTTGATGGGTCCTGATCCAAATAGGGCTATGGGCTGGAGTGGAATTAATCAACCCACAGGGGAAATCCTTCCTTGCATCCTATAGGCTACAGTTCAACTACATGAATAACATCACAGAGTACGAGGCTATGGTCCTCGGACTCCTATTTGCACTAAGGAAAGGAATCATTCTCCTCCGGACCCTGGGTGATTCAGAGTTTGTTAAACAAGTCTGGAGTTAGTATACCTGTCATGATAAGAGGCTGGCTGCATACCGCAACTGGGCATGGAGCCTTATTGAAGATTTTGATGCTTTTGGTATTGATCTTATTCCCCAAAGACTGAACTATGTCCTGGATGCCCTTGTCATTTCTGCCAGCACACTTGAGCCCATTGCTGGCTCGTGACTTTAGAGATTTTTTGTTGAGATGATCTCCACCCCGTCTACTCCAGATAATGTTACCCACTTTCAGGTCTTTGAGGATGATCAGTATATCCTGGCCTTCATGGCCATTGTTGGTGTCTTTGAGGACCAGATAGTGGAAGGGAGAGATCATGATGATACTGGATAGGGTGATGAAGATGATGGGATCATGGACCTACCAACCAACACCATTCCAAAGGGGATGGTCGTACTTGAACGAATCTTCGACTCGGACCCTAGGGGCTGGGAGAAGATATCATCCTCCTCTGAGGGAGGAAAATTTGAGAAAGTAAACATCGGCCAACCCGGTGAAGAGAAAATGATACACATTGGCACCTCCTACTCCCCTGAGGAGAAGGAGAATATTCTCACGGTTCTCCGAGAATATGTAGATGTAATCATGTGGGGGTATGAGGACTTGAAAACCTATGATACATCCATTATGACCCATACTATCCCACTTAAGCCTGATGCTAAGCCTTTCCAAAAAAAATAATGACCGGTCAACCCACTGATCGAGCCTCTGATTTATCAGGAGGTCCAAAAACTGTTGTCATCCCAGATAATATTTCTAATCTGGCACACTACGCGGGTTGCCAACCTCATCCCTATGAGGAAGAAAAGTGGCGAGATCCTCCTTTGTGTGGATTTCCAAAATTTGAACAAGGCCTCCAAGAAAGATAATCACCCTCTCCCGTCGTTGGATGAGGTGTTGTAAATCGTGAACGGATCAAAAATGATGTCTTTCTTGGATGGGTACTCTAGGTATAACCAAGTCATGGTTAAGTATGAGGATAGAGACAAAATGATGTTCACCACCAAGTGGGGAACGTTTTCTTATCAAAGAATGCCCTTTGGTCTGATTAACGCAGGGGCCACATTTCAAAAGGCCATGGACATTGCGTTTGAGGGCCTTGTGAACCAGTGCATAATCATCTACATAGATGATTTGACTGTCTTATCTCAGTACATGCATGATCATTCCACCCACCTCACCCAGATTTGTGAGAGATGTCATCGGTATGGAATATCCCTTAACCCTAAGAAATGCATATTCGGGGTCACTATAGGGAAATTGCTTGGGCATATTTTCTCTGAGAAGGGTATATCCATCGAACATGAGAGAGTTGAAGGGCTGCTAAACCTACAAATGTCCAGCAGCAAGAAGGAAATGAGGTCTTTCTTTGGAAAGATCAATTTTGTCTGGCAGTTCATCACTAGATTCGCCGAGATTGTAAAACCACTCAATGAAATGATGAAGAAAGATACCAAAATTGAGTGGAGTCCTGAAGTAAAGTTGGTGTTTGCCCAGATCAAGAAAATGATAACGGAAGCCCTAGTTCTGGCTAGTCTAGACTACTCCCTCGCTTTCTACATTTATTCCTTTGCTTCGCCGCATTCTTCCACGGCAATATTGAATCAAAAGGTTAAAGGGGAAGAATGACCAATAGCTTTCATGAGTTCCCTCTTTAAGAACATCGAAGTCCTATATTCATCCTTAGAAAAGAAGGTCTTTTCTCCTGTTCACGCCGTGAATAAATTTTAGCATTATATTCTCTGGAGCAAGGTGCATGCTATTATCTTGGACCAGGTAGTGAAATCTTTGTTGTTGCAAAGTGAGTTGGGTGAAAGATGGGGGAAATGGATGGCCATCCTCCAGGAATATGATTTAGAAATGCAACCCATGAAGATAGTCTAAGGCCAAGGACTATGTAGAGCAATGGCGGAAGAGACTCCCCACATTGAATGTCAGACATACACAGTGGAGTCCATCACTAAGGATCCATGGTACACAGACGTGGTGTACTTATTGCTAAATAAAAGATGCCCAGAGGGATTGCCTCCAAACAAATGTCACACCCTGTGATTGAAAAGTGCACACTTCATGATAAAAAATGCCACGCCTTTTCACAGAAATTATGAGGGATTCTACCTCCGGTGCATTGATAGGGTTCAAGCTACAAAAATAATCAAAGAATTTCATGGGCAGTTTGGAACCGCGCATGGCTTAGCTGACGCTACTAGTCATCAAATTATCTGGGCCGGATACTATTGGCCCTGTATCTTTAAAGATGTCTACACTCACGTCAGGAAGTTCCATACTTGTCAAACCGTGACACATCGTGAGCGGAACCCAGATATACCTTTGCAGCCAGTTTTTGAGGCTAGACCCTTTTCCCAATGGGCATTTAACTTTATCGGGGAAATCAACCCCAACTCATCTGTCAACCATTGGTACATCCTGACTGCTACTGATTACTGTACCCAGTGGTCTGAAGCAATACCTTACAAAAATAATATGGCATACTTAGTCATCAAATTCCTAGAAGAAAACATCGTCACAAGATTCAGAATGCCTTTTGCTATAGTATGTGACAATGGTCCGGCATTTTCTTTGGCACAATTACTCGAATGGACCTATGACAGGAAGGTCACTCTGAAGTTCTCCAGCAACTATTACCCCCAGGGTAACGGTGTTGCTGAATCAACCAACAAAAAATTGCTTGAAGTGATCAAACACTTGTTAGAACAGAATCTCTGGGATTGGCACCAAAAGCTAATATTCACCCTTTGGGTGGATGATATTCAAATTAAGGCCACCTCGGGGACATTCTCATTCCATCTGGTTTATGGACAGAACCTAGTGTTCCATGTTAACTTACAAATCTTGATTTTACATTTTATGCAAGAATTCAGCAACTGGGACAATATTGTAGAGGTTCAGCTCCTAAATCTGGTGTGGATGGAGGAACAAAGAGACGCAGCCCTTGAACATTTTATGCATCATCAAGCAGTAGTGAAATGATGGTTTGACTAAAGAGCCCAGTATAAGGCCTTTCATATTTTAGACTTTGTCCTCTTGTGGGATAAAGCCCGGGAAAAGAAAGGAAAGCACACTAAATTCCAACGAATCTAGATCAGACCATATTTGATCTCAGAGATATGTGGGGCAAATACCTATCACCTCAGTAACATGATCGAGAAACCTGTCCCATTTCCCTTCAATAGACAGTTTCTCAAACATTATTTTGAAAGAGGTAGGTTTGTTCAGAGTTGTACTATATGTAAATCTGCTTGCTTGTAAATATTTCTTTTCCGGTGCTTCGTTTGGGGTGCCCTATCTTGTAAATAGTTGTTTTTTCTTTCCTTCAGGACTGCCCCTTTCTTTTTGTTTTTCTTTCAGCTTTGTTCATTCTTTTTTTGGGTTTCCAGTGTTTTTCTCCCCCTTTTGTTGGCTGGTATGATTCGCATAACATCTAGTCTCCAGGATGGTACCTTTGGCATTTGTGGTGAACTCAGAATCTATTGTTAGCATGGTGGAATTGGTCCAGTCTCCAGAGTTATTTTGTAAGTTTGGTAACAAGCTATGGGTAATCTTCATCGGATTCATCCTTGGAAGTCTGGAAATAAGTTAAATTAAAATCAAAAGGAACAAGTAATCGGACACACCGAGAGCAGATCGGTTGCACTAGTTTGTTGGCCCAAGTCTGAACTTTCAAAATTCTTCTAGGGTCTGGAGTTTTCTTCCTTGTTTAGAAAATTGAGGTGGATGGAAGGGTGAAAGGAGTACTGCTGTTAAATTTAGCTAAGCTTAAGCTTAATGGTGAAAGAAGTACCGTCCTCCCATCTAGAAAAGAATAAAATGATAAAGGAAAGAAAATAAAGGATAGAGAAACTCTCGTATCTGGGGGAAACAAGAAAATTTGATGACTTTGGATTCATATGTCTAGTGCTTCTTCTCTGCTTCTCCCAAAGGTCATCGACTTGATTTTCTTTCAAAGCACACACTTCACAATTGACAAAAGACCAAGGGTTGAATCATGTATGGGCCGGATTGTCTCAAACATTTCGCACCTTACAAATGAGATGCTCTGAGTAAAGATTAGTTCCGGTTTTTCTAACAAGAGATTCTGTGGTTCTCAAATGCACTAAGATATTCATCCCAAATAGTCACCATTTGTTATGCCCTGCATACCCATCCCTACATTTTGTGTGCAAAATGTTGGGTCCCCTTTTTTTTACTTTTGTCTCTTGCCTTGTTTTCCTTGTTTTCTTTGCTTTCTTCTCTAGGTTTTCCCCCCCATGAGGTTTGTCTTCTTTTTTGCTTTTGTCTTTTGTGTCTCCAGGACCCAGTCCTAGAGTTGGTTGTTCTTTCCAGAGCCGAATTTCAGACTCCGGGATTCTCCGCCACAATATCTTTTTCTCGCAAGAAGGGATGGTCGCATGGGATCCCCAGTCCTAGAGTCCGGAGGTTTTCCTATTCCAGAGTTTGTGGGAAAGGAGGTAACTTTCTTTTACCTTAGGTATAAATAGAAATTACACACCACTTTTACAGTTACCGTGATTAAACACTTGTGCATTCAGAGTAATTCTTAGGCGACTAAACTGCGATTAAGCTATGATTACTCTATGCTTAGTGGTTGTTGCCAGCTGATTTGAGGTACCTGTTCATGGTCATTTGAATGTAGAACCTGTTACAGGAGCATTCCTAGTGTGCTCTTTCCTTGCTCTTCTGCAAATTTCCAGGTAGGTTCTTTGGTTTCTTTTTGTTTCTGTCATTTTCCTTGTTTCCTTTTGTTCTTTGGTCTTCGTTTGTTTTGCTGGTTTCTATTTCATGTTTTGTTCTGGTTTTCCTCCCATTGGTGGGTTGGCTCTGTCAGAGGGTTTTCCACCTTCTTCATAGTTGTAGATTAGTGTTTATAATGTACATTGTCTTAGGTTAGTTTGTGTATATATGTATAGTTGTATAAATTTGTAAAGGGTTGTAAATGTTGTATATCTTGTGTATATGTGTTTCGACCCTCGGCCCTTTATACTTTCTTGTATGTATATATCATGTATATCCTTTCAAGCTCACGAGTTCCTCATGCTCTGTTATGCATTTTCACCCATGAGACTGAGCTCATCGAGATAGAGTCACCACGGTTTGAACTTGGCACCTCGCTAGTTTGAGCCATGGTAGATTTCTCTCTCCTCCGTCTCATCACCTTATGGCAGGATTAATTTTCCATGAGTGGGAATTCAAACCATGTCCCATTTGGCATTTATTTTACCCCGTGTTAGCCCACTTGTCGCTATTAATGCCTTTATGTTGCTTTCCATCTGACTACGCCCCAACCCACGTCAGCCAAATACAGTTTCTTACTAGTCACATTGGCATGGCAACGGCTAGATTATCTAGGCTCCGGGCTCTAGGAAATTCCTTGTCCTGTGTTTCCCCTTTTCATTTGGTCTGATTTCCCTAGAGTCCTATTCACGTCTATCAAAAGTATTCTAGGACCTTTGATGTATGCTAACACTTGTTGGATGGGTGCAGGGTGGTGACGATTTCCTCGGAGTTCTAATATTATTTTATATATATCATGTTCTAATGGTTCTCTGGTCTTGCAGGTTGTGGATAATTCCAGCCCGGAGCTTCCTACCATGTCCACTCGAGCGGCCACCAAAACTAAGGCTGAAAGGTTGTTGGAAAAACTACCCTTGACCTCAAAATATCCGAAGAAGGGTGCCCTTATGGGATCAAAAATAGAGTCCAAAGTTCAAGAAGTAACGAACATAGGGCCCGGACCTTGGGCAGAAATGCAGGGTTTGATTCAAGCCATTTACAGGTTGAAAGCCACCGGGGATAATGTGGCCACTCAGATCACCGCCTCCGGCATCATAAGGGTGGCAAACTTTCCTTGTTCAGTGTAATCACTGGAGTTAATGCTCCAACTAGCAACATTGTATAACGCACCAACTCAGACCATCTTACTCCCAGATCCCCGGCCACTACAGTACCTAGCAACAATCGTCACCTTGGATGTAGAAACTTTTTCCTTGGGGCTAGGGATCCCACAATTCAATGGGTCCATTATCCAGAATTGACTCTAGACATTGCAGGAGTTCGAGGGCATTGAACTTATTTCCTAGCAGCATATCAATAGCCACGGGCTAAAAGTCCCAAAGAGGGATTGCAGAAGGATGTAGTTGGAAATTCCCCACGGGGAGTTCAAGGAGCCCATTCAGGTGGGCATTGTATTTTTATGCAGGATCTTCAGATTGCCCCATGCCTAGGATTCCTTGGCATGGATGTACTACTTTCTATACTGCATCACCACTCACAGTCAGACTTTCAACTGGGTGGCCCTCATATCCAATCACATAGACAAGCAGCTGAAGAGCATTGTCTAGAGTTCCAAGTTCTACATGACATCATACATGCTATGGGCACTAGCACAACAAAGATCGATTTTTCTAGGTTTGGGAATAGTTGGGGATCTTGGGAACGGGCTGGGCCAAATGACACCATGGGATCATTATCCCCAAGTTGAATGGGAACTCAGTTTCTCAAATTTCTTTTGGGTAAATGATGCTTTCATTTACCAGAACATTCTAACACTTACTCAGGATTCTAGGTACCAACTGTCACAAGCGGTGATGACTCTGGTCAGTACCTACGACTACTATTTTATTCAATTCCAACACCACACCTACATTCAGGTGACAGGATTCAACAGGAAGCCCCATCTTCTTCCTCGGTATTGCGGGGACAAAATTATTCTTTTAGAGTTTTGTCGGTAGATGATGGATCTGCACGCCTTCTTCACATTGAAGAAGGTCATCAATGTCCCATTCCCATTCTCATGAGGGAATTAAACATGTAGCCTCACCGTAGCCTGGGAGGTAGATAATGAATTGAAGCACCTAGGGCTGGTGGAATTCCACCACACCTGAAAGAACTATGATCCCCTCGACAAGATTGTCGTAGCACTTCCCCAGGCATCCCCGCCCCACAGAGCAGATATTGAAGATTTTTGGGTAGACTACCAAGACAGTTTTGAACTTTGGGCCCGATAGCATTCACGAATGAGAAAAGGGCTCATGAAAGCACTTGACCTCTGGAATTTTCCGAAGGGTCTCTGAGATGATGGGCCGCTGGAAGACCCAGCATATAAGGGGCAAGGGCTAGGTGAACTAGATCTCCCTCCGGTGGACTGGGCCACCCCTGAGGACCTAACAATATAAGGGGCATGTCACCCCATTCTGGATGCAAGTCACTAGTATTTTGCCCGGGCATGTCCCAAAAGCACCTGAAAGAAACCAACGGTCAAAAAGGCCATTCCCTCTTCAGCCGGTGCCGGACCTTCTTCATCTTCCGTGACCGCTGAACCAAGCACAAGCACTAGGGAGGAGAGACAAGCAGGGTGAGTTGGACTTACTGAAAGAAGCTACCAAGGTAATAGAGGCTAGATACATTAAGCAAGGAAAGAAGATGAAGGAGGAAAGAGAGACAAATGCCAATCTCCTCGCACTTCTAGTAGAACTTACATATCCTTTGGCCAAGGTCCACACCGGAACCCCTTCCTCCAGATTGGCGTTTGCATAGGGTGATGTGGATTCTCTATGTATCATGAAGAAAAAGGCACAGGCTATAGACAGGTGGGCCGCTAAGAAAGTAACCGCCATGAGACAATTTCTGGTGACGTCCCTCCTAGACCTTTATCGGGTTGACATTCTTCTCAGCCAGGAAAAGGGCTCCGCTCTTATATGGGAGCAAGATTTAGCAAAGTATGAAAAATGGAAGGCCAAGCTGGAAGAAATCCGTAACATAGGAGAAGAAGTCACCACAGAGGAAGGCATTTTGGGAGATGAATCATATGATTCCCTCCAGGCCCAGTACTCTAGACTTGTCCTCAGAGGTGAGGTGTGAAAGGAACTGGTTAAGGCCTTGAAAGAGAAGGTGACAGCTACCCAATACCCCTTGGGTTTTTTTCAAGCATTCTTGGCTGGAGTATCGCAAGTTGATCCATTCACCACCAGAATGTGTACCCCGGAGGACTACGTCCTCAGAAAGTTTGATGAGTGGATGGAGTCCCTGTATCTGCCTGCCAGATATTTTGACCAGGGCAAGATATCCAGATTGTCTAAGACAATGATACGATCACATGATGCCATCAAGATGGTGGATGAATTCTGGAACGGGGTTGAAGATGTTCAAGAAGCATTGGAGGTTGTCCGTAGCCAGTGGGATAGCATCAGAGATGTAGATTAAGAAAGCATAGGCCAAGTGTTGGAAGCTTGAGAAAAATCGTAAGGAGCAATAAATTTCTCTAGAGTCTAGAGAATCTCGCCAACCATGTATTGGTTGTATTCATTCATTCTTTTAGAATGCAAGTTCCCGGATCCCAGAATTTTGGATCCCACATTTTTGTATTTTTTAAGTGACCCATGTCCTGGTTCCCAAGGTCAACTGGTCACTTTCAAGGCAGTTAATAAAGGTTGTCATAAGGTAGGTAACCGCAAAAAGGCATGTCGGCTTGACAAGAGGTTCTGATAGATTGTCTTCCCAAGGCACCACTTCAACATTACACCTGGCACATCGGAGACAGTGAGCCGCCCTCCCGTTTATGAGGCATGTAGCCTTGATCCCTTAGGGATCATATTTCTTTTTTCTCCTTTTGGCTCTCTTCTCAAGGCCGATTCTTCCACTCCTCTTTCCTTGTCTTATTCTTCTGGCATGTCAGACCTTTTCCGTCTCGAGATATTTTGTAGCATGGCATAGGTAGTACCTACCACCAGAAATAGTATTATACTGTAAAGTGTAAAATAAGTTAGGTTAAGTTTTAGGTTAAAGCTTGTGTATAAATAATAAGTTTGACCTCATTCCAAGGGTCGGTGAAATTGATGATTCTACAGTCTATAGCTAATAGCAATTTGGTTTTCTCAGTTCTTAGTTGCAGATCTCAATTCTCCATAGTTTCTAAGCTTTCAGTAGTTAAATTCTCCCTTGGAGCCACCATTGTAACATGCACCAGTGCTTGCTGGAGATATGTTAATGAAGAAGGAGTTCTATCAATGACGTTGTAAGAATTCTGACTTCTAGGTTAATGGTATTTTATGCTTTGTGTTCTTTGTCCTTTTCTCTGATACTTCAAGTAGATTAATGACCTCCTTTTCCTTTTCTACTGATCTAATATGAGCTGATGGTTCTATATTTCTTCGGTATTTAGTGTAGTGTGTTAGAGCATTGTCAATTTTTTGAATGTTTAGTATAACTATAGGTAGATGAAATATTTCTAACTCTACAATATTTTTTAAAGTTTATTTGTTAAATGAATGTGCACTTGCAGGAAACCCCACTTACCCCAGAGAAGATGAGTTAAGATAACCAGCTATCCCCCTCAAACAAAATAGTCACATTTCCCAACTGAGCCCCGCACCGTTGAGACCCGACTCTTACATGCTTGGAGGCCTGTGGAATCTCATTTCCCTGGACAACCTTTACAGGAAAAGTTGGCTGGTACCCCGGTACCCGGTGACAACTTACCTTTGTTGGTGGACCCGGTCACAAAGACCCATCAACACCTTTCTCTTGCAGATTTCACCATACTTGGTCAGTGACTCGAGATCCAGTGTCCTTGGATCAGTGTCAGGTATGTCAATAATTTCTTCAAGTGCGACCGGTGCTTTGCTTTTCTTCTTCTTCTTTGAAATAGTACTAGAAGAAAGTGTATGTGGAAATATAGCTAGTTCCTTCTCTATTTCTTTTGATTTGGGTGATTGTGTGGGAGGTGTGGTTCCTTTTGTATGTTTTTTGGTATTAACCTATTGGTCAGTAGTAGAAGTCTCTACATCAACCTTATCTTTTTCTGCAACTTTGTTTACCTCTTTAGTTTCCTTGGTAGTGGAATCACTCGATGCTTCCTCTCCACTTTTTTATTTTTTCTCTTCATTTGTATCTTTCTTCTCCCCATTTGTATCTTCTTTCTCCCCTTCGTCATCACCTTTTTCTTCTGGTATGTTTGCATCAGGCTCAGGTGTCTTTTCCTTCTTTTCAGTAATTATATTGAGAGCTTGTATCAATTAGGGCATGTGACCTGGTACATTTTGTTGTGCAACATCTATTGTATCCTTTTCCTTTTCTTGCTTGATGTCATCATTTAAATCTTCATCTTTCTTGGGATCATCATCAAAATCAATAAGAGTTGTATCTTTTGATGTGAGTGTTCCAAGGGTTTGCTTTCATAATTGACTAAGAAGATCTCCTTTGTCTTCTTCAAGGATCCTAATAACCTCTAGGTCCTTATTAGGCTTAGATGATTAACTAATTCCTAATCCAACTCTTCTCTAAGAGTCTCACACTTTGTGCTTCACCTTTGAAAGACTAACACCCTAGTAGTTACTTCACTTCCTCTCCTACACTTAGAAGGATCTAAGTGTCAACTCCACTCTAACATCCATGAATCATTATAGGGGTTTCCATCATCATGTAGACAGTCCATCTAACCCCATTTGACTCCATTTTGGAGGATCTCTTAACCCTTTGGAATCGAGTTCCAACTTTAGTCTCAAAGAGGCCTAATTAGGCTTGTTTCCCTTGTAGCCTTTCACAATGACCTTTTCCTATTTCTTGCAAAAATTTTCAAAAGAACTTGAAAATATAACAATATTTAGATACCCTTTATCCTTTTACAAGAGATTTTGGAATTTTTAGTCTCCTAAACCCTCCGTACATAGGGTTCCTACAATCTAGGCCCAATAGGGCTAATAGGCCTAATTTCTAGGACTATCTGCAACTTAGTAGAAAAATTACTCAAAACTTGGTCTCAGTGATTGGTATGAAATCGACCATCAAAGTATGTTAGGATAAGACTAAACCCTAACTGGAACTATACTTAGTCCGTACATTACTTTCTTCCCCTGGATGAAACATGCCAATTCTTCTATCCTAAACCACTAACTGGGCACTGTCAACTCACCTATGGCTTAGTAGTAAAAATAGCTCTCCATCTTTCTAAGACTCCTAATCCTAAAAATATGTACACTATAGACTCCCCTAACATATCCATCCATCTTTAGGTGTTTCCCATGGCTATATTTTATGGGGGAGCCATGAACTGACTAACTGGTCAGGACAGGACCAGTGGACTCACTAAACACAAAACAATTTAACTAAGACCTTATACTATATCAAAATGACTAACTTACTAAATGAACAATGTTTGTAACTATCCTAGGAACAAAAAAAACCATTATTTCAAAGCTTTCAATCCTTAAGATGGCGCTGTCATAATGAAATGCATGGGTTTATCAGAAAACCAGGATTGCAGACTATATTGCTCCTTCCAAACTTGTTACAATCAATCACTCCTTCTAAGATTCGAGTCCTTGGGTAACATTAGATGCCATCTCCATGATTCAAGGCCTTGTTGGTCGATTCCCCATTCCTAGTTTATAGGGGGATCCAAGGTAACTATGTTGCATGCAACATTTGCAATTATTGCAATTGTTCTCATGACAACAATTTAGTAACTTTTGGCATCTTTACCATTATGCCTTCTCCCTAAGTTTTAGGACCTCTAATATCTTCATTTCAAGGACCCACGATCATTAAAGGCCTCAAGGCATTTCTATGTCCTCATTTATGTGTTTAGGACACATTCATGACTCAAATCCAACATTTAGCAACTAAGCCTAAGAAATTGAAAAACTACTAACAATGGCTATTGTTGTGACCTTAGTCCTAATGACTAACTCACCTAGCCCACATTGACATGACCTTATAAGATCAAGAAACAACCTAACTATCTTGACTTGGCCAATGTCAAGTACAAGCCAAAATATGACAAAAATATGGAGGTTAGCTTAGGTGTGCTCCTGCACCATTCTCCCCAAAACAAAAAGTTCAATCCACCCTTGGATTATGATGCGTGGATCAATCCCCATCTTCTTGAACTCTGATTCTTTCACCCATACTGTATCAGCATCCGTTTGATCATGCTTCTTTACCAAGTGTTCCTTGTAGGCTTTGGTTCTAGTTTGTTTGTAGACTCTAATATCCAATACACTGTCAACTCCTGTGACTGTAATAGGGGGTAATTGAAGTTCTTCCACATCCTTGATTACTTCTTGGAGACTCTGATCCATGTCTTTTTGTGTTCCTTTGTAATGGACTAATTCTACAATGTTGAAAATAGGTGATAGTCCACTATCTTTCGGGAGGTCAACTCTGGATGCGTTCTCACCATACTTAGCTAAGATAGGAGATGGACCTATCGTTCTCATTTGCAACTTGTGAGGGACTCCCTTTTGAAGTCTTCCCTTTTGAAGTCTTGATTTGTTAAGATGCATCATAACCATGTCACCCACTGTGAACTAAATAGTTCTCTTACTCTCATCAACCTTGGCTTTATGTTTCATGGTATTCTCTGTTAAAGTCTTTCAGACTGTTTCATGTATCTCTTGCATTACATAGGAAAAATCATATACATATCCACTTGCCTTCACTCCATGCTTCAAGTCTATCTACTCATAGACTCCTCTAGGATGAAATCCATATACTATCTCAAAGGGGCTCTTCCCTATTGATCTATTGATGGTATCATTGTAGGCATACTCTTCTTACCCAATCAATTGATCCCATTGTTGTCCATACTCCTTGGTCAAGCATCTTAGTAGATTTCCAAGGCTTCTATTCACCAATTCGGTTTGACCATCAGTTTGTGATGGTATGCAGACCCAAAGGATAAATTTGTGCCCAATCTTTGTCGAAGAGTCTTCCAAAAATGACTCATAAATTTAGTGTCTCTATCTGACACTATACTCATAGGTAACCCATGGATTCTTACTATCTCTTTGAAAAAGTGAGAGGCTATTTGGCTGGCATCATTAGTGGTCTTGCATGGCACAAAGTGAGCCATCTTGCTAAATCTGTCCACAACTACATATACACTATCCATGCCTTGTTTTTTCTTGGGTAACCCAACTACAAAATCCATGCTCAAGCATTCCCAAGGCCTAGTGGGAATAGGTAGTGGCTGATAAAGGCCTACATTTGAAGAAGTACCTTTTTCTCTTTGACATACAATACAAATTTCCACATACCTCCTAACATCAAGATTCATCCTTGGCCAATAATAGAACCTTTGAACAAGTTCTTGGGTCTTAGTGATCCCAAAGTGACCACTCAATGCACCATTGTGCTTTTCTTGGATTAAGTTCTCCCTAATAGACCCTCTAGGGACACACAAGTGACTTCCCTTGAACAAAAGATTACTTTGCAAAGTGTATACATCATACGTACTATGAAAATGGTTTTGTATTCAGCACATACCTTATAAATGTTTGCAAATTCCTCATCATTAGCATATAGATCTTTGAAATGATCTATTCCCATGCTCTTTAATTGAATATCCTGAATTGTGAGAGCTCTTCTAGACAATGCATCTGCCACTTTATTGAGGATACCTTTCTTTTGTTTGATATTAAAGGTATAAGCTTGTAAGTATTCCACCCATTTCATGTGCTTGTGGCTCAACTTCTCTGGAGAATTCAAAAACCTTAAAGCTTGATTATCTGAGTAGACTATGAACTCCTTGGGGAGTAAATAGTGTCTCCATTTCCTTAAAGCCTGAACCAATGCATACATTTCAAGGTCATAGGAAGAATACTTCCTCTTGGCTTCACTCAAATTTTTTGAATGAAATGCTACTGGTCTGCCCTCTTGGCTTAGGACAGCTCCAATAGCCACATTGCTTGCATCACACTCAATGGTGAAAATCTTCTCAAAGCTTGGCAAGACTAAGATAGGTTGGGTAGCAATCTTTTCTTTTAACAACTCAAAGCTCTTGGTGGCTTGTTCATTCCATACAAACCTTTTCTTCATTCCTCCTTTGATTGTGTCCAACATGGGAGCACAAATAGCATTGAACTGCCTTATAAACTTCCTATAATACTGAGCAAGTCCATGAAAACTTCTTACCTCTATTGCTGACCTTGGAGTAGGCCAATTCATGATGGATTCCACTTTACTCTTGTCCATTTTCAGATTTCCATTAGAGAGAACAAACCCAAGGTACACTAGCTTTGTTTTGATGAACTCACATTTCTCCAAGTTAATCATCAACTTCTTTTCATGCAGCTTCTTGAAGACAGTCTCAAGGTGTTGAATATGCTCATCTCTTGTCCTACTATAAATCAATATATCATCAAGATATACTACTACAAAGTTCCCAATGTAGTCTTTGAGGACTTCATTCATGAGCCTCATGAATGTGGAGGGGGCATTAGACAGTCCAAATGGCATGAGAAGCCATTCATACAAACCTTCATTGGTTTTGAATATTGTCTTCCATTCATCTCCCTCATGTATCCTAATTTGGTGATAGCCTCTCTTCAAGTCTATCTTACTAAAGTACTTAGCTTCACCTAGACAATCCATTAGGTCTTCAATCCTAGGTATTGGGAACCTATACCTAATGGTTATCCTATTTATGGCTCTTGAATTAGTAAAAAGTCTCCATGTTCCTCCTTTCTTTGGTGCTAGGACAGCAGGTACTGCACAAGGGCTAATGCTTTTCTTGATAAGGCCTTGGTTAAGGAGTTCTTCTATTTTCCTAGCAATTTCCTCATTTTGTTGAGGTGTCATCTTGTAGGTTGCCTTATTAGGCAGGGTAGCTCCATGTATGAAGTATATCCTATGACTTATGGCTCTTGTAGGGGGTAATGCTGATGGTTGTCCATCACTTACTATGCCTTGATAAGTCTGCAACATACTTTGTATCTCCTTAGGTATCTTTGGTTTCTTGTCTCCTTTTTCTTCATTCTTTTCTCTTGGTCTTAGCACCAATTCATATCCAACTCCTTCTCCTTCTTCCATGGCTTCTATGAATTATTTTTCACCCACCATAAGCACATTAGGACCTATTGTCTTCACATATGCATCTTCTAACAATGATTGGATCTTGAAAGTTACTTTATCCTTCTTGAATGTATAGGAGTTCTTCACTCCATCATGGATAGCTTGGCAGTCAAATTGCCATGGCCTGCCTAGGAGAAAATGACATGCATCCATGGGAAGTACATCACATAGAACCTTGTCCTTATATATCCCTATAGAGAACTCTACCCATGCTTGCTCGTTGACTATGACATGTTGTCCCTTATTGAGCTATGACCTTGTAAGGATGGGTATGAGGTATCCTTGTCATGCCTAACTTGTTGACTGCTTCCTCTGACACAATGTTGTCAGTAGACCCTGAGTCTACAATGACTCTACATACTTTCCCCATCACCTTATATTTGATTCTGAATAGAGACCTCCTTTGGCTTAGCTCCTCCTTGATTGGTTCCTTGATCATTGTTCTCCTCATCATGAGGTTCTCACCTTATTTGAAATTCAGTGGTACCTCAGAGTGTGTCTCTACTGCAATTGTATCTTCATGAACTAAATTAGTTCTCTTGTTACCTCCTTGAGAAGTACTACTCTTCTCTGGACACCTATAGGCAGGGTGTCCCATTTGGTTGCAATGGTAACATTTCATATTGGAAAAGTAATTGCCTCTTCCTTGTCCACCACTTCCACCTTTGAAACTTGAGTTCCTTCCTCTTCCACCTCTACTAGAACTTCCCTCTTGCTTCTCAGTGTACTTGACTTCTCCTTATGTCCTTGATTCTGAACTTCTTCCACCATAGCCACATCTTGTTCCTCTATTATCCCTTCCTCTACCTCTTCCTTTGGAGGTTTGCTCTTGCTTTATTTTTCCTTTCTCCTCTATCTTAAAGGCTATTTGATAATAGTGGAAAATGTTTTTGAAGTTCACAAGAATCATGTCTTCTTGAATAGACCACTTGAGTCCATTCAAGTATCTAGCTAGCTTGATGCTTTCATCTTCCACCACTTGTGACCTTAAGAACAACTTTTGGAACTCTTCGGTGTATTCTTGGACATCCAAATATTTTTTTCTAAGACTATGTTTTATCCTATGCATCTGAACCTCATAATCATCATGTAAGTAATTTTTCTTGACTTTAGACACCATTCCCTTCCATGAGACTATAGGACTCTTTCCTTCTTTCTCCCTCTCAGTTTGAACAAACTTCCACCATGTGAGAGTTGATCCTCTCAACCTTGACTTGGCCACACTCACTTTTTGGGCCTCGTGATACCATCACATTCAAAATGGTTCTCTATGCTGTCAATCAAATACACAACTGAATCTGGATCCATTTGTCCACTAAAAAGTGGTACACCCTCCAAAGCTTTTCCACTTAAAGCCTTTAATGCCTTTAAGAAGGGTTCTTGGTCACTGACAGAGTTAGGGGTTGGAACTTCCTCTTCTACATCCACTCCCTTTTCCCTTTCTTCTTCTTCTTTCTGATCTACCTTATCTTTCATCTTCTCAACTTTGTCTTGGACTTCTCCCAAGAGTTGCTCCATTTGAGACAACCTTTCTCTTAACAACTTGTTATCTTCTTCTTGCTCATCCACCTTTTTGGCTAACTCAGCATTAGCCACCATGGATTTTTCTTCTTCTAATCCAAATGGTGTATTCTCTCCCACTTATTCAGTAGGCTGAAACATCCACCACAAGCTTGATCTTTAATCAAGCTCTGATACCAATATGATGTGAGTGTTCCAAGGGTTTGCTTGCACAATTGACTAAGAAGATCTCCTTTGTCTTCTTCAAGGATCCTAATAACCTCTAGGTCCTTATTAGGCTTAGATGATTAACTAATTCCTAATCCAACTCTTCTCTAAGAGTCTCACACTTTGTGCTTCACCTTTGAAAGACTACCACCCTAGTAGTTACTTCACTTCCTCTCCTACACTTAAAAGGATCTAAGTGTCAACTCCACTCTAACATCCATGAATCATTACAGGGGTGTCCATCATCATGTAGACATTCCATCTAACCCAATTCGACTCCATTTTGGAGGATCTCTTAACCCTTTGCAATCGAGTTCCAAATTTAGTCTCAAAGAGGCCTAATTGGGCTTGTTTCCCTTGTAGCCTTTCACAATGACCTTTTCCTATTTCTTGCAAAACTTTTTAAAAGAACTTGAAAATATAAAATAATATTCAGATACCCTTTATCCTTTTAAAAGAGATTTTGGAATCTTTAGTGTCCTAAACCCTCCGTACATAGGGTTCCTACAATCTAGGCCCAATAGGGCTAATAGGCCTAATTTCTAGGACTGTCTGCAACTTAGTAGAAAAATTACTCAAAAATTGGTCTCAGTGATTGGTATGAAATCAACCATAAAATTATGTTAGGATAAGACTAAACCCTAACTGGAACTATACTTAGTCTGTACATTACTTTCTTCCCCTGCATGAAACATGCCAATTCTTCTATCCTAAACCACTAATCGGGCACTGTCAGCTCACCTAGGGCTTAGTAGTAAAAATATCTCTCCATCTTTCTAAGACTCCTAATCCTAAAAATATGTACACTACTGACTCCCCTAACATATCCATCCATCCTTAGGTGTTTTGCATGACTAGATTTCATGGGGGAGCCATGAACTGATTGATTGGTCAAGACAAGACCAGTGGACTCACTAAACACAAAACAATTTAACTAAGACCTTATACTATCTCAAAATGACTAACTTACTGAATGAAAAATGTTTGTAACTATCCTAGGAGCACAAAAAAACTATTAGTTTGAAGCTTTCAATCCTTAAGATGACACTGTCATAATGAAATACATGGGTTTATCAGAAAACCAGAATTGCAGATTGTATTGCTCCTTCCAATATTGTTACAATCAATCACTCCTTCTGAGATTTGAGTCCTTGGATAACATTAGATGTCATCTCAATGATTCTAGGCCTTGTTGGTCGATTCCCCATTCCTATTTTGTAGGGGGATCGAAGGTAACCGTGTTGCATGCAACATTTGCAATTATTGCAATTGTTGTCATGAAGACAATTTAGCAACTTTTGGCATCTTTGCCATTATGCCTTCTCCCTAAGTTTTATTACCTCTAACCTCTTCATTTCAAGGATCCAAGATCATTAAAGGCCTCAAAGCATCTTTATGTCCTAATTTATTTGTTTAGGACACATTCATGACTCAAATCCAACATTTAGCAACTAAGCCTAAGAAAATGAAAAACTACTAACAATGGCTATTGTTGTGACCTTAGTCCTAATGACTAACTCACCTAGCCCACATTGAAATGACCTTCTAAGGTCAATAAAAAACCTAACTATCTTGACTTGGCCAATTTCAAGTACAAGCCAAAATATGACAAAAACATGGAGGTTAGCCTAGGTGTGCTCCTGCACCATCTTTTATTATGATGTCTGGTGTTTCCCCTAATGATTGTAATATCTGAGGTACATCATCCATGGCCATATTTTCCTATATTTTCAAATCAAATGGAGTGAAATCCTTGGTATCATTGATGAAAATGTGTTCAGGGCTCGGTGTGGCCTCCTTCTCCTCATAGTGAGGTGTCTCAGTTAGAGCTAATACCTGCTCGGGTTGATTGAAGATTTCATTCCAAATCTCATTGCTTTCTTTGTCAAGGTCTTCTAATCTTCCCTCTAGTACTTTGTATGCTCTCATCTTTTCTGAAAATTTATTTGCATGCTCCTTCATTGTTGAATCAATCTCTTTAACTGTTGACTTGGGTGGCATGAGTGTAGTTAGGGATCTTTCCCTTATGTGTTTTTCTGTGTGCAAGACATATATCCATCTTGCTGATATTTTATCATTAAGCTCTTGTGGTATATTATTGTTGAATTGTATTGGTACATACTTGTATACAATCATTTCCTTAATTATGGATTCTTCTCTCTTATTCTGATCTCTGGGAGACAAGGTTAGCCATTGTCTAATCTTGTGATATGATATGCTCCCGGTGTTGATGATTGCCTCTGCAACTTCATCAACTATTTTAGGAACTTTGAGCTTTTTAGTTTGGATTCCTTATTCTCTCTCATCCTATTCAGTGTCATCCTTGTCTTCTTTTCCTCTTATATATTTCCTTCTTTTTCTCGGTGTTGATTTTTTGGTTTGAGGCTTTCTTTTTTGATAAGTACTCATAGTACCTTTCTTTACCAATGATGAGTCTGCCTCTTTTGTTGTCTTACTCCTTGTTCTTGATGCAACTGTTACATTTGTAACCTTTTCCTTCTTGGCTAGTGGTGAATTTGATTTAGTAGACTCAGAGTCAGCTATCTCTTTACCTTCACCAATGGGTGACTGTCCCTTAGTGACATCTTGTTCTTATTCTTCATCATTTATCGACAGTTTCTTCTCAACTGTTTTCACCATCTTTGTTTTCTTCTAGTCTATCTTCTTCACTACTAAGCCAGTTTTGATTCTAGACTTGGCTTCTTAATATGTCCCAAACCTGCTCAATGATTTGTCCACTAGTTCATTCAATAAGGCTTCAATAGCATTTGTAGCCTGATCAATGTTGATCTCATAATCTAATGGTGGTAATGACGTTGTTCTTGATGACATGTAACTGATTAAATGTTTGATAATGTTAAGTTGAAGATAATGCAAGACATTAAATCAGTTAATGGCTTATATTGTCATTGATGTCAACTTTATATCATCTCTACGATCATGTACATAATGCCAAAGACTTCAGAGAAACAATGGAACAAAGATTATAGTTTCAACAATCCATAAAAGTCAAGTATTCACTAAGTGATAAACAACACTGACAGAGTGCACACCATCTTTAAAGATAGAGAAAAAGGTCACAGTGATACCCAATGAGAAGAAGATAGTGTTTCCAAATGAAGCAGAATCACAGGATGCCCAATGAATAGGAGATAGTGTTGCCCGATGGACGGAGATCTTGAAGCTAACTGGAGTTACACCGACAGAACTTGCAGTTGTCACCGACGACGAATTGCAGAATTGACCGACAGAACAGAGAGTTCAAAAAATGACAAAATATCTAGCTAGAAGAGATTAAGGATGGACTAAACTGGTTGTTTTACTTGTTTTATTTGACCATAGTTAATTAATTGATTTAAAGTATATTTATGTAGTTGGCAAGAAGATAACTACGAGATAAATCAGGAGTTAAAGCCGTAAATCAATTTGGCTGGATTGTTTTTCACACCAAGAATCAAGAATCATGAATTAAGGAATATCATGTCTCTATAAGAGAAAAGCATAATTCATTTCCAAAAAGTCATCAGATACAAGAAAGGGGAGTGAATATAAAGAGGATGGTGAAGAGAAACTAGTGAAGGATAAACTTCATACAGTCCTGATCAATCAAGCTGAGGGAGAGCTAAAGAATTCTGCAGACACCGATGAACAGTGAAGCATAGCATCATATCGCAGAAAGTGTAGAGAAAAAGGAATTGAATTGATACATTGATCAGAGAGGTATTGTACTTAAATAGATCTAAAAATCTGCAATTCAAAGTTGCATTAGAAACATGTCATTGTGTTTCAGTTTAACCATTGAAGCATTAAGTCTCTTAACAGAGTGAGACTTAACCGTCTTCTATAATTGAGGTATATCCTAACAGATTGCCAAAAAGGTTGATTCATGAAAGTAGCATTTAATTTTCATAAAGCCTATTGACAGCCTAAGAAGAAGGTTGATTCAAGGATGGTAGCAAGATTTTCCTAAAGCCTATTGATAGTCTAAGAAGGAGGCTGATTCAAGAATGGTAGCAAGATAGATGCCAGATACTAAGTGACAACCTATGTATAAAAATCCTCTAACAAGGTCACACTTAACAGTATGTTTGTAACCTTTAATAGGTTTGGCTCCTAACAGGGCTCACTTCAGAAGAGTGAAAATTTGGGGTACCGGTCCCAGTGGTTTTTTCCCTTAACAGGGTTTCCATGTTAAAATCCATGTGTTATGTGTGTATGGTTTATTACTTTATT
>MU225187.1:131029-142525 GCA_018584345.1 Thuja plicata | reverse complement strand
TTATTATTATTATTTTTATTATTGCTTTTTATTGTCCTTAACTAGATTCCTTATATATATATATATATATATATATGTCTTGTTGTTCCTCTTTACTGTTTACTCTTTATCTTTATTATTATTATTATTATTATTATTATTATTATTATTATCATTATTATTATTATTACTTTTGTACCTTTTTTGCTCTTAGGTTGTCTGTTTCCCCCTTTTTCTCCCTTATTTTTCATGCCTTCTTTCTTACCCCAGCCCTTCCTTTATCTTTTAAGAGAGGCCCTGTCTGCATCTTATTTTTACATTTCCTTTTTGCTCTTTGCTCTTATATCCTGATGATGGATCACAGAGTGTGATCCGAAACGTTGATGCTAAAAACATACACAATCTAAGCCAGAAATTCAACTCTATAGCAAAATAGATGCCAAATACTAAGTGACAACCTATATATAAAATCCTCTAACAAGGTTGCCCTTAACAGTGTGTTTGTAACCTTTAACAGGGTTGGCTCCTAACAGGGCTCACTTCAGAAGAGTGAAAATTTGTGGTACCGGTCCCAGTGGTTTTTTCCCTTAACAGGGTTTCCACGTTAAAATCCATGTGTTATGTGTGTATGGTTTATCACTTTATTGTTTTACATTTCACATATGCATTTCTAGATTGATTGGTATACTCTGCATATTTATTGAGTATCGATAAATAAGTTTTACTGCTTATCGGTAATCAAGGAGAATAAGGATAGACAAGGTAAACTGACAGACAGTTAATTATTTCAAAGTATTTCAAGGCATGCATCTTGTAGGGACTTAATAATCTAAGGTGTATTTATTGGTGGATTAAAGTTTAAAGGATAAATTTTTGAGGCCACTGATTCACCCCTCCCCCCTCTCAGTTATTACTAACAGTTCTCGGTACAGCTAGTTTGATCAGAGTGGTGTCGGTATCCACAATGAAACATATGTCATCTTTGTATTGTTCCACCAATTGTGCAGGGATTCTCACTCTCTTGTGCATTCTGTCTTGGAAATTTGTGAAGTATGCATCCATTAAAGATGTGAAATTATCCCCTAGTGACTTAATAAGTTCACTAATCTATGCAATTATTTGACGAGTTGTGTCCCAATTGACATTACCGAAATATGGGAAGAAAGTCTGAAATTAGAAGAATGTGCACATTAGGAGTGAACCAAACTTACATGAATTAGATATGGCTGATCTAATAGTTCTCATATTCTCCTCCAGTTTCTTTAATAATAGCTCAAATAAGTCTAGTTGAAGTCCATTCTTCACAATCTTATAAGAAATGTCAACTGCTCCACATGTGATGTTGTTCATTTGGCTAGCTTGGAATACCTTGTACCAAATCACACATGCACAAAACTTCATCTCTGGTTCGGTGATTGAATTAATTTTCAAACCTCTTCTATCCCATACTGCACCAATTAAGTTTTCAATCTCAGGGCGAGAAGGATGCTTTAGGGCTTTAGCCTTGTCGGTTACTGGATAACCTGTTATAGCGTGAATCACATCCTTTGTGATCAGTTTTGGTTCATCCAACCACATTTTCCTATCATGTACCCATCTAAGTACAATGTGTATCAACTTAGTCTTGAACTCTTGGGAATAGTAGGGCATTGGTTAACCCTTTCACCTTAATGTGCTTGTGTTCATCTTTTAGGTTTCCATCTGTGCATAGCTTCTGGTAAGCTTCATCAATCTCAAGATCTCCAATCTATGCAACCTTGTAATGGATGTATGCATGGATATCTTCAACTAGAAAAACCCTAGGATGGATGCTTGAGAATGCTCCCTTGTTGTCGGGTTGTGAAGAAACCTCAGGGAAAAACTTATAATTCGACTCCTCACAGGTTGTGTTCTTAATCAGGTTGATCTTCTTGTCCTTTAGGTTCTTGATCTTTGAGACTCGTGATGTGGTTGCCATTTTTTGTGAAATTAGGGCTTCTTCGTAAATGAACTGTGAGCTCGGTGAGTCCAGATACTCACTTGATATTTGTTGTAGATGCTAAGAATCTATTGGAGTAGCCTTTGAATCTATTGTGAATCACTCTGCAATCTTGTCACTTTTGGTCGCTTGTCTTCGCTCTGCTATTTTCTTCTTTTCTCTAGGTGAATGAATGAGATCTTTGTTTCCCTATTTATACAAAATAACCTAAGTGGTGCATTTAATGATTTAGCTACCACTCAGTTGATGAAACAAAGATGCTCAGGTATCATACCAAAGTATTCATCCTCGGTGGGTATACAATACTCGAGGTAAGTGACAACTTACTTGTACTTTTCACATGTTCACCGACGGTGCTCGCTATGTAGCAGAGACTTGATTTTCGTTCATGTGTTTACTGACGATGCTCAGTTTATATTGAAAACTTAGTTTTTATATGTACACTGATGATGCTCGATGTGTATTTACCGATGACATTGGATTCAAAAAATCATAACAAGTAATACCATAGTGCATCTCCATTCATGCTAATTTGGCATATTATCAATGAACATTGGAACTGATGTAAAATATAACTTTGTAGAGTTCAGTTCCATACTTACTTGTTTTGCTTAGGTGGGGGTGGTGGAATCACCTAATCCATTGGATGAGGTTTCACCAACTATGGTTCTTGGTTTAGCATCATCTTTTGTTGAGACTTTCCTCCACATTTGATTTCTCATTCTCCTGATATCTTCAATAGTGTTTCCATTTTCAAAATTTCTTGTCTCTGTCACTCGGTCTCTGCAATCCTTGCTTAGGTGAATGACCTTATGAAAGTGTAAGCATGTCATTCTAGAGTTATTCCAGTTCCTTGATCTTCGTATCCATTTCCTCATGTATCTTGTAGCTATGTGTCTATATCTACCACATGTTGTGCAATTTACCCATGTGTTGTAATCCCAAACATATGAGTTACCGACTCTTCTTGGTTTATAAGCATTTTCTTGTTCTTTTGGTTTCCAAACTTGCTTTTTCTTTTTCCTGCATTCATGAGATGTGTGGCCATGCATTTTTCAAGTAGAACAATATTTTTTCATTTAGGATTCCTTCTTTTGTTTGTTCACCTTAGATCTACATTCATGTGCTTTGTGTCCATGTTTGTTACAGTTATAATATTTACCTATGAATGTAGAAGTGGATTTAGGAATACCTTTAGCTTTGCTCCTGCAAACATTTGATGTGTGGCCTAATTTTCAACAGTGATAGCATGAATTCTTCTTTGTTCTTGGATTTGTGTAGACATATTTTTGATCAGCTCGGTTTGATGATTCTCCATGCTCGGTATACCCTAGACTGGTATTTTTTTGAGTCTTATTTGTCCTTTCAGAAAATCATCCATTCTTTTTGTAATTTCTTCAGCTTTCTTGATCATATCATTATGTTGTTTCCAAATCCTTACTTCATGCTTCAGTTTCTCATTTTCTTCTCCTAGTTCACCAATAGCTTCAAATTTCCCATTGAGTTCTATGTTCACTCGGTTTGCCTCATGACTCATAAGAACTATTTGATTGGTGATCTCATGATGATGTTCAATAAGTCTCTGTATTTTAGTTTCTCCCTCTTGCATCTTTTCAGTGATCTTCCTCATGTCATGAATAGCTAATGGTCTTTATTTTTCAGCTTGTCTAGAATTATTCATAACATCAATCATTCTTACCATCTGTGTCTCTTGACCGATCTACAGTGCCTTCACTTGTTCAGTCAGATGTTGATTGATTTCATTTAGGCTTGTAATACTTCCTTCAGATGTATTACTAGATGTAGATCCTGATGACTCAAACAAATCAAGTATCTCTTCTTCATGATAGTCTAATTCATTGAAGCGAGATTCCATGACTTTTATTTCATCCTATAGCTCTCTCATTTTGATTCTTTCTTCTTTGTATTTCTCATAGAAGATCTGTATTTGCAACTTCTGATTCTCAATATTCTTATCAAGCTTATACCTTTCCATTGTATGATCTTTTCTCTCAAGTGATTTAAACTTTTCCAAATAAGAGATCTAGCTCTGATACCAATTGTTGGAACAATATAATGGTGTGTACTGAGAAGGGAGGGGTGAATCAGTACCCTTAAAACTTTTATCACTTTAACCTTTAGTAATCTTTACTTGCATTATCGACCATATTTATTTTCTACCTTATGCATGTAATATAAAAACATAAATTTAATTGCATGTAAACATTCATAGAAACATTCATGAAACTTAGTTACACATGACACAAGAATTGGAAATGCAGAAAACCCCTGTTAGAAGGTAAAAACTGTGATGGGGATGAAACCCATAAAGCTTCACTATTTGTAGAATGGAAGATGTCGGTTAAGGCTACAAGTGTGATCACTTCTAATGATCTTACCCTGTTAGGAGTAACATTTTAGACTTGTTAGGTCTACTTGGTTAAGATATTTTAACAACATTGTTAAGTGTGCACTCGGTTAAGAGATTTACAATAAGAATGTTAAGTCCACCTTCTTAAAGGATTTCTTCTATTTGCTGCAATTGTTAGAGAGCAGTAAAACATACTTATGACTTGATAGTATGCAATCTTGAATTGTTGATTATAGATCCTTTAAGTTTAGAAAATGTATGTATCACCTATAGTGATGGATAATACCTTTGTTCTTCTTGGTAGCCTTGAATCTTAGTTCTTCATAACTGAATTATTTCTTTTGTGTCCTTCTACATGAAACTCTCTATCTGATCCATAGATGTTTGCTACAGCTACAATCATCATGTTATAATTGATTATACATCTATATATACAAAGTTTTTGACCTAATCAGGTTTCACGCTTTACAAGAAAAACTCTATGATCAAAGCTTTACAACTTGACCTTGATCTCCTAGTTTGCATGTTTACAATCAGTTAAACTGATTAAAACTATTACATATGTTTTACTTGATCCTCAGGAAATGATTTTATAGCTAAGCAAAAAGCTATTTTTAAGACTGAAGTGCTTTAGCTTACGTGTATCTCAGATCCACTTTTCTCAGGAATAAAATTGTCGCTCAGTAGACTGGTGCTTGGTATGCTCTGCAGTCATTGCTCGATGATGTCTGTCAACTGTCTTTCGATGTTCACTAATCTCAGTGATCACTGTGCTTAGATATTTTTAGTGACCATTGCACTTGTCTTTTTCAATGACCATTGCACTTGTCTGTTTGCTGTCACTCGGTGATCATGTTACCGATGGATCAAAAATTGTTTCCTTGTATACTAATGACAACTTATGATCATCACAAGCCATATAAACTGATTTATGGTTGATAGAGAGAGAGAGAGATAGGAGGATAACTAGTGCTCAGAATAGATAGAGATGGTGATGGAGGAAGGAAGATGAGAGATATAGGGAATGAGGAGAGGCATGCATATATATACATATATACATATATTTATATAAATATATGCATATATATATATATATCTATAGATAGGTATATATACATACAAATACACATATGTATCTATAAATATGCATATATAAATATATATACATATATTATATATGAAAGTATATACATCTGCACAGTGTATGCTAAGATTACAAGCATATGATTTTATTTCTTCATAACCCATGCGGGTTCTATAGAACTAAAACTTATGCTTTTAGTTCTGCATAACCTGCACGGGTTATGTAGAACTAGGGAAGCTACTTTTAGTCTTACAAAACCTATGTGGTTTATTTAGTACTAAGGAAACTATCCATATTATGGTTAGGTAAGAGGTTTGGACAATGACCTTAAGGATTGGAAGTCCCTTTTCCCTTCATTTCTCTCCCTTTACACGTCTTTTGATCTTCTAAGATGATTTCTCGACTTCCTCATCATCAGGTTTACACATCATCAAGTGGGTATCTGTACAATTACCACCATAATCTCACACATTTTCTAAGCTTTCTAACCGTATAATTTTTTCTATTTTTGAACAACATTAGCATAATAAACTTTAATTTTTTTACCAGTGCCTTCACAGTTCTCAGAGGCATATGTCTACTATTTTATTAATAAATTTTGATCTACTTGACCAAATTCAAAACAAATTACATATTATTTTTCTACACTTGATTCTATATACTTTAATTTTTTTTTTTGCATTTTTTAGTAATTTGATGCAAGTTATGCCCAATGCACGAACATACACCAGATTTTTAGGATGCAACCACTTCAAAAAATCATAAAAAAACTACTTGACAGAAAATTATAAAAAATACACAACTTCTAGATCTCACTCTAGCCTATCATTAGTGTATCTCCAAGTATAATATTGTCTTGCATAGTCATGAATTACCATTTATGTACATTGCCCTAAAAAATATCTATCAGTTTGGTTAACAATTTTACCTATTTTGTATGCAAATTAGTTGGCATTTTGTATGGGATAAATATAAACCAAACCACCATTCTGTAATAAAAGTCATTGAGAAAGACCAGAAAAAACCTACAACTGGTAATCACTTATTTAGTCATAACAATCTCACAGGTTCTATTCTGAAAAATATGAAATGAACATCCATACAAAGGGTTTAATGTTGGGGATTCCTACCCTAAAGTTATCCCATAAGTAATATGTGATGACTTCAAGATAAGAGATCTTTGGCTTAGACCTAAAATTCAAGAAAAAAGCTTTGATCTTTATCACATAAATGATTAAATACATGGATAAATGACTAAAGCCCCAACATTAAACATATAAACTATCTTTAGTTATGCCAGAATTTGCAAAAGGAATCATGTATTAATCTGAATGAGGCAGAGTATATTATAGTAATAACTGTATTAGGAATATTTTGTAATGCAAAACTTATGTCAATCTGTTAGCACAATCAAACAAATGCCTCTAGCCATGTTGTAAAGGACTGAGACATGGATACTCCTTCCACATTTTACAAACAAACGAAAAGTACAGACAATGTTCTTAACAAATTAGTTTACCTTCCAACCTATCCAATCTATTGACGTCTATAAACCTAGGGGTATGTTTACCAAGTTGTGACCCAAAAAAGTGGACACATGTTTTAAAAATTCAAATTTCATATAACCCGATCGAGTTATTGAAAATTCAAAATTGTACTAGGCTTGGTAACCAAGCCTAGATAATATTATTAAAAAAATCTATCTTTCTCAGAACTCGATCAGGTTTTGAGATGTTTCTAATAACCCAATCGGGTTATTAGAAACATATTATATTCTGCAAAGCCCGCGACATAGGCTATTTCTAACACCTAAACCACAGAGAAATAGAGTGGAGGAGGGAAAAAAAAATCAGAACCCGATCTTTCTTTGAAGAAAACAACATTTCTTCGATAATTTCTACATTTTCAAGAAATGGCACCCCGTAACAAAGGTATCTTTTATTGTTTTTGTTGTTTTTTTTTGCATTTGTAATCAAATTAGGTTATTTTATTGATTTTTTTTTTCTTTTATTAATTTCATATCAGATTCATCAAATAACCCAAGAAGAGGAAAAAGAAATGAAAGACCACCCCCCGTAAACCCTCTTAAAAATTATCCTTGTCCACCACCATCGCCACCCGTAAACCCTCCTCAAAATTCTCCTCGTCCACAATCACCACAACCCGTAGACCCTCCACATGTGCCATCAGATCATGTAAATGCAACACAAGAGGACCTCATGCAACACCTTAACCAAAATAGTGCTCAAATAATATATTAGTCAATTGGTTGAAGGCGGAATCCGGTCTTCAACATCACTCTACCATCGCCACTATATTAGAAAAAATTTCCAATAGTGCAAATGAGGTGTCTCAAGGGGTGAAAAAATGGGCTTCATGGAGGGATAGGTGTCCTAGATATTATGCTGATAGTTTATCATATGAGGGTGTGAAAAGAAAAGACATACAAAAATGTGACATATGTGCCCTTTTTACCGATCCTAATACTAGCAATTCCCTAAAATATAATACAAAATGGTTTTCTATACATTGGTGTGCTCATAGGGGGATGAAATCAGCTTTTCAGGATAGGTGGTAAATTTTATTTTACCAACCACCTTGTAATAATAATGAGGTTCCTTTATATTTTTTGAGGAAGCTATACTGTGAGTTTATCCTCGGTGAGAAGCCGAATTACTTTGAATTTTGTGAGTTCCAGGGTAGAAGGAGAGGCTCTGCGCAGGATAGACTTGGGGCACATAGGATTACTTGACCACAAGAGAGGAGGTGTACTATGAGAAAACCCTTCATTTATGTTGTGGTCCCAGTAGTGGTGAAGGATTCTATGGATATCCAGACTCTTCATGTAGTTGCATCATTGAATGATGTCATTATCCAGCATGGCACTCAGTTAGTTGGAGGAGAGGATGGATCAGTGCCTGTGCCACCTCAATCTTCATTAGATGCACCATTAGGATCATCCCATCCCACATCAGCCCCATCATTGTCAGATGCACCATTAGGATCATCTCATCTCATCCCGTGCCATCTCCATTATCATAACATACAGTTGTAGGGTCAGCCCAACCCATTGAGCATATCTGCATTAGTTGTAATGATATATGTGATGGGGTAGATAGTTAGGCAAGTGCAGATGGTTCGACCTCCCATTCATGTGTACATTGTGGGAGAAGATGTTAGGCATCCAATATTGAGGATATGACCCTCATAGATGATCCGTTGTCAATGGTGTATGGTACAGAGCCGACACAGGTTTGTTGAAATGTGTGTTTTGACTTGTTATTTTAATTAATTACCTAAATCTGTTAAAAGTAAATAAATTTTTATGTATAGAAGAATCTAAATTGATACATGAATAATATGCATTGCAGGATGTAGCTGGTGGTATGAGAAAACTAAGGAGTTCTCATTGTAGTAGACATGGATGGGAAGCTCAAACAACTAAGGTAATGTTTTATAAATATTCATAAAATAGAATAGTACGTTGTTTTCAAAATATCATATCTTAATAATTTGTATGGTGGTAACTTAGTGTGGTCAAAGAATTAGTGTATGTTTGTGTGCTATTGCTTTATGGTCAAAGAATTTATTCTAATGTAATTCAACTCAAGAAATTCATAAAAGGATGGTACACCATTAAGGAATTAGGTTGAACGCAAAGGCTTCAACGGAGATCCGTGGCTTTTGGTAACCTAGACATCATACTTTTGAACAAGTTCACTTCCTTGTCCAGCCATCATGACTCAAACTGATTTGAACTCCTGCCCTCCATCCTTCGACTCAATTCAACCAATTCTAAACTCATACATAGACTCATACCCAACCAATCACTTATTGGCTTTTGAATCAACTTTGAATATCATTTGGAACATCCAACCATCGTTCGTTTACTCATATTTCTTGTTCAAAATCACAAGTACAATCTTTGATTGTTCACTTATTGTGAATGTCCTCAATCCTTAAATACACCTCCATGGCCTTCTAAAGACTCCCAACATATAACTTCTAAGACAATGCAAGAACCCCTCAACTTATAACAAGGTCCTTATCCTATCACTCAAAGCGCATTCACTTGCTAGTTCAATAAACTCTACTCTCTGGAATTTCACTGTCATACTAGGACAGTCCCCATATAATAGTCTATATCTTCCCCATAGATTCAAGATAAAAATAACAAGATGAGAAAAAGGGATGTGCCTATATTGGACAAGGACAAATTTTCATCATGGCAAAGTAGAATAAGACTCCATCTATCAGATTTTGGAATTGATGTCACATAGTACTTGGCTACTGAATTTGTGTTACCTATTGGACCTCTGACAGTTGATCAATTGAGAGGAAAGCATGAGCATAATTCTATGATGATAGAACTTACTTCCTCACTCTCTGATGCTGAATTTGAAGATGTCAAATCATGCACCACTACAAAGCAAATGCGGGCCAAACTCAAGCTAGTACATGGAGGAGACAAAAATGTGCTGAGGGATAAGGCTGAAAGTCTAAGAGGAAATTTTGATGACCTAAGAATGAAAGAAGGAGAAAACATCACTCAGCACAGCTGCAGAATCAAATAGGTTGTTAATGCTATTTGAGGAGTAGGAGGTGTACTTGAAGAAGAAATAGTGGTAAGTAAAATTCTCAGAACCTTATTGCATGTTTATGCTATTAGAGTATCTTCTATACAAGAAATTAGAGCAGTAGCAAATAACAATGTTGCTCTAGATATTGATTGGTAGACTTATTTCATTTGAGATGAATAACTTTGACAATAGTGTCTTACCAACTATTAAGTCTACATTCAAATATTCTTTGAAAATAAGTAAATCAAGTCATAAACACACTATGAGAAATGATAGTGAAAGTGATAATAATGATCAAGAACTTGATGAAATTGAAGCACTAATGGCTAGAAGATTGCAAAGAGGCAAAGGTAGATACAAAGGTAAATCACCAGTGGTATGTTTTAATTGTAAAGAGATTGGACACTTTTCTGCTAGATGTCCTAACAAAAGAAAAGATGACAAAAGCAATGATAGAACTTATGAAAAGAAGTTTGATAGAGGTGATGACCAAGATTACCAAAGAAACTGACAATCTGACAGAAGAGACAACCGAGACTACAAGGACAAAGGAAAGAAGGCTTGTTACCTGGATGAGAAAAAATATGAGAAAACTGACACCGAATCAGATGAATATATCGAGGTGGTATTTGTTGCTGTGAAGGATGATTCAGATGAAGAAGAAAGGTATGTTGAGACTGCACTCATATCTAAGGTTAGTAAAAATGATGTCTAGATTATTGATAGTGGCTGCACTCACCACATGACTGGATATAAGAAAAAGTTTGAAAATTTTGAATATTATAATGGTGGATCAGTAAGAATGGGTAATGACTCACCTTGTTTGATTGAAGGTAAAGGAACCATAATGTTGAATAATCTGATTAGATGTGAAAATTCATATTGGGTGAAAGGACTTAACAATAATTTATTGAGTGTTTCACAACTGAATAACATAGGACACTGAGTTGCATTTGAGAACAAAAAAGATAAGATCTTTAATGAATCAAGAAGGTTGATCGGTACTAGTGAACATACAAAAGGCAACCTATTCTATCTAGATGATATTAATACCATGTGTTTATTGGATAGAAATGAAGACATATGGTTGTGGCATAAAAGGTTGTGTCATGTGAGTTTCGACAACATGGTTAGGACAAGCAATAAAAAATAAGTAAGAGGCTTATCGAGCATGTCAAAACCTGACCATGCCATATGTAAGAATTGTCAAAAAGGTAAAATGACAAAGTCTAGTTTCAAGAGAAAAACCTACACATCTAATGCTATTCTAGAATTAGTCCATACTGACTTGTGTGGACCAATGAGAACAAAGAGATATTATGATGATAGATACCTCATTCTCTTTGTTGATGATTATTGTATAATGATGACTGTTATTGTAGACGTCCAAAATCGTCCTTATATTAATTTAATTAATATTCACATAACATTATAGTTAATTTTAATTAATTATATTTGTTATATTCTTCTATCTATTTAATTAAATTTATTTAATTAAATATGA
>MU225187.1:77842-96710 GCA_018584345.1 Thuja plicata | reverse complement strand
ATACATAGTGAAACCATTCCATAACACCAACAACTCATCGATAAGAGGCACAATATATACATTCATATCTTTCACTTGGTACTTACCTAGTTGAATTAACAATATCAGATAATTATTGTGGCCATTTTACTCCAAGACTTATAATTACATGTAGATAACTATAAAATAATAAAATAGCTGGAACAATCATTGCCAACATAATGTGCTCCCTCTTTATTGACATCCATGGTGGAAGGTTATTGTTGATAACAAAAATAGGCCACACCGAGTAAACAGATCTCATCTCTCCATACAGATTGATATTGTCTGCTGCCAGAGAAAGCTTGAGATTTCGAGGTTATTCTTTAAAGTGTGGCCACTTTTCCTCTATGTCCATAAATGATGAACCATTCCTAGGCATTCAAATAATGTCATCTCGTTTCCTGCCGCGTACATGGTAATCCATAAATTGTGCCAAGCTATTCCACCTGAATAATCATTTCAAACGTGGAATAATGGGGATGTAACGTAGAACCTTGTGAGGCACCTTTTTAGTCATTTGATCATCTCGATATCTACTCATATGGAATTCAAGGCATTCTATTGCATTTTCATGTTCTTTATGATAAATAATATGATCTTTGGGACAAGCATCTATTACTTGATATTCCATTCCAATATGTTTCATAATGGCAAATAATTTTCAGTATGAGCGAGGGAGAACATTTGATGGTGGTAACAGAAACTCACCTATCAATCTACAGCAAAAAATATAAGTCATTACTATAAATAATCTTAATGGTACATGTTTCACCTTTTATAAACTATAATGACGTATATGACAAACCTTAGCATACATGACATTGCTATGTTGGATAAACCATTCATAACCTTCACATTCACCATCAACAATAAAGCAGAGAGAAGAGTAGATTGGGAGCCTTCATAAAGGGCCATGTTCACCTTCTCAAGTAGAGGTATATCATGGATGATTTCAATGTCATCCTTATCATAATCATCATCATCATCATTAGCAGCACTAGTAGCACCAGTACCAAATGTGTCAATGATCAATGCATTCATACCATCATCTTCAAATGTGTTTTCTAGTGCATGATCGTCATCTTCAATGGGATCATGATCTTCAGCTTCAATACTCACACCTCCATGTTCCTCTATATTCACACCCCCATGTTCCTCTGAGATGTGGTGGCCCATATCATGTACTACACTAGGGAGATCGACCTATATAAAAATGATGATAATCAAACCCCCCTTCAATGTGATAATCAAACCTCCTTCCATGGCTCATATGACGTATATTAATTGTGAAAACAATATTAAAAAAAAAAATTACCAATGGATGATTATAATCAAACCCCCTTTCAATGTGACCATTCTCCCTACAATGTCTCTTTGTTGTTTTGATTTTGATTCTTCTTGCCTTTAAGTCGTTACAAATCTTGCATGGACAATAACATTTGTCATCACCTTCTCTTTGAAAGTTAGACAACAATCTACGGATTGTCTCCCTATTTTGATCAAATTCCCTTGTATTATCTGACATGATCCTTATTGGTAAATAGATTGTTCTTTTCAATTTAACTCTCAAATGCCCAAATCTATGAGAAACAATTTGATACCAACAGTTGGATAATCTATCTCTAGATTGATAGATTTCCTCTGAATTGGAAGGTATAGCTCCCTTATGTGAATAATGTTTGATGAATTTTAGTCTTTCCTAACCTAACAAGGGTATGCTCTTAACCCGAGAGTAGGAGAGGTAAACCAAGCTAAATCTAGACAGAAAATAGCTCAGGTGAAGTAATTACAACTCTGAATCTAACCAATTCTGAGACTCTATCGATTAGATTAATTTCCCAAAACTAGTGATGCATAGGCTAATACGAAAATGCAAATGCTAGAATGAAAGCTAACAATGTGATGACATGAGTCAATCTGTATTACAAGAACATTCCCAAAACTTAGAGAAGCAACCGATTTTCTCCTAAATTAATCGTATCAAATCATAATACAAAACTTCGGCTCAAATACAAATTACGAGTCTAATTCAAATGAGATGTTCGAATTCAACAGAAAGATAAATGAGATGCAATGGAACAGTTAAAGAAATGGCATTCAGACATACACAATTGACTCAGCAACGATGATATATCCTTCACACCAAAATTTAGCCGACCTTTGTATTGATTTTTGGATTCATACATATAGAGTCCCAAATTGAACCGTTACAAAAAGAAGTAACCGAAACGGTTCAACTTCCCAACCAGAAAATGATAACTAAAAGTCTATCCGTTACAAAATCTTGACAAAAATAGCACAAGAAGAGAATACATTTATGTTTCAGCTTCCTTCTCCTTAGCTAATTTAGCCCTATAGGATATCACAGCAGTGATGACCTGGATGAGCTCTTTGTGTCTGTTGACGTGGACGTTGGTGTAACAGATGAGCCATCTGGAATGCTCTTTGGCTAGATTCTTGATTGCTTCTAACTGGTCTTTTAGTTCTTCCATAGCCTTAAAGATGCATCCACTCAATTGCTGGAGTTCTGGCACCTTGTCTAAATGATTCGAAGATAGCTCTACCAAATTATGCAAGTAGTTTGTGAATGACTTCTGCATGTTGGCCACTCTAACTATTGCTTTTCCCTCACCACTAGTCTATGAATCCACATGAAGTCCTGGCAGGAGTTTATAATTTTTACTCTGCTCCTCCTGCACCTTAACATTTGTTTGTTGTAGCCCTGTCTCGGCCTGAATAATCATCTCAATTTTGAATTCTAGACTTTGGAGCCATTCGATCAAGGGCTCATCACCCTTCTGTAGGATCTTACCTTTTAGGGCCTCCTTAGTCTTCATCTTTATCGCCACATGCAACATAACTATGCATTCTTGACATCTCACTCTCTCTGTAGTGAGAGTCTGTAAGTCCTTCTCAATGTTGTTTTTCTCCGTTTCTAGCCTTAGAACAACATTACCTAACTGCTCAATGATCACTAGACCTTCCAACTCGAGCCTCTCTATCCATCTCTTACCAATCTATCTGTAATGTTGATCTTCTTGCAACTTAGCAAGGATGGCCTGGTTCTCAATAGTACTAGGATCAAAGGAAGTTTGAGTACTGGGAGTGCTCTTTATAGGAGTTAAGAGCTATCTAATGAACTCAGTCAGCTGAGCCACTTCTACTTTAAGCTGAATTTTGGAAGTCTTGAGATCTTCCAACTCCTCTTCTATTACTACATTGGTGGACTTCCACCAATCCACTTTAGTGTCGTGCCGAGCTAAGCCCATATCGAATGATTGCAACTGAAAATTAGAAGCCGCTAGATCTTCAAGCCTACCTTATTTGGTAGGCTTGGCTACTTCCATGGTGAAGTTCCTTGTTTTAGGATCATGACCCAGAGTAGACATAGTCTTTGTACTCTTCGGTTTGCTTGTAGTATCCTTGGGCTCGAAAGCCCATAATAGGGTTTCTTTGCTAGGAACTGCTTCTTCTACCCTCTTCCTCTTGCACTCTAGAGTATTTTCTATCCATGATTCTGTGCTAGTGACCTTGTTGGTGGAGACCAACTCTTCGATGAATAGCTTTCTAATAAGTGGAGTAGCTTTGGGACAAGAGGCGAATGGGTTCACTGAAGTAGGTGAGGAGGAGATCAATTTCACAACCTGAGTAACCTCCTGTTGCTCCCCACCTCTCTTATTAGATTCTACAGAAGTACTAGAGCTATCCTCCCCAACTTCGAATATAATAGGGGACATCCTCTTTGGAGTTTCTCAAGTCAAAGTCCCAGCCAAAACATCTATAGCAGTGGCAATAATTGGCTGCTCAGGCTCTGCAGCTTTAGGAGGCTCGTCTGTAGACTCGACTTGATTTGTTGGGTTGGCCTCTTCTGTGACTCCGACATCTGGAAGTGCACCTTCTCCACAAGTCTTCTCTAAGAGAGAGGATTTTTCAAGAGGTTCATCTTCTCCCCCTGATGGTTGAATTAATCCCTGTGCAACTGGAAAGATTGCTGCAGAGGAAGAGGTTGCAACACCCATAGTTGTTTTTGCAGGAGTTCGCTGAGTGGGAGGTTTCCTCTCTGACCTTTTCTTTCGGCCTGCCGTCCACTCAACCCACTGAGCTGTTCTTTTGAAAATACCCGCCATTAGGGTCTGCAAGTCACTTACCACCTGGTCCAGCATCAGCTCTGAACTGATAGGGGTGGACTTTATTTTCTCCAAGTAGGTATCATCATATAGATGATTACCATCATCTTCCAGCCCTTCTACTGCGATGTTAACATTGAAATTTTTTATTTTTTCAATGGTTAACCGGGTGTAGAACCTTTCCCTACTCTCCAAGTCATCTTTGCAATTGGCCCAATAGTATTCAATATTAGATACATGATGAATATCCTGGCTCATTTGCAAGACATCTCTGGCATAATCAACAGGATCATACTGCGGTCTTAGAATGTCATATGTTGCCAGAGAGAACTTCTTCAAGAATGTTTTAAGGACATTCTTGGCCTCTGATCAGGATGCACAACTGTAAGCTCTGATGACCATCAGGAACTTGTAGCCTTTCTTCTTTTCCTCTGAGCAGATCAGGTTCACCTAGAGTGCTTTCCTCATTACTTCGATCAGCACAATCATGTCTATAGGGTATCTGGGCAGCTTCAAAGGAAAGTCGTCGAAACCTGCAAGACGAAGATATGAGAAATATCTAAACTGAATAAAATAACATTTAAATTGGCTTATAAAAGCCATGGCTTCAGGAGAAAATCTCCTCTCTGGACAACCCTGTAGCTCCCTGCACAGTCTCACTGTAAAGGCATCATTAACCGTGAGATAATCCGCATAGCTATTTTTTAGTTGCAAAGAAGGGAAAAACTCATAGCTTTTCACATCATCTAGGAATTCTTCTAATCTAGGAATCCCAGGCCAGATTTTAATCATGGCTAAAATATATATCAGGATAGAAGACATGTAAAATTCATTCTAAAATTTGGCCCTATTGAGGGCGTCCGAGAGATTCTCGCTTACCATCAACGCCCAATCAATGAAATGATGCTGAGAACAAATTATCTAAACCAAGAAGAAATGTTGTTCAATGAAATTAAAAGCTTCACTCTCACCTCTAATTTTATGGAGTAATACCAGTATGTCCACTATCTCAGGCTTTAGATTTGCGCCAAATAATGTTTTGGGCAACTTGCCCTTAGCGCTCTTGGGTTCTTTAAACCATGACTTCATAATCTCTCTTTTCTAGACTGGTCTCTTTGCTGAATATTCAGAAACCACCTAGCTATAAGTCATCTTAGAGTATTCCACTTGCTCAGGAATGTGGAGAGAATTGTGTATAGATTCTCTATCAATGGAGAGGAGCACCGTGTTGTCTGGCAGGAGAATTTGCTTGGTGTCCAGGTTGTATCAGGATATACATTCCCAGACCAACTCAGGAGCCCAAACGGCTATAGAAAAATTGGTAGCTTTGACTGACCCACTCTCCTTCAGCTTCTTAGTGATAGGATGGATTTTCTCTGCTCCCAGTCTGCTATGGAAATTCTGCATGTTGAATAATTTCAGCGAGGTATCTGAGATTTTATGCCACTCAGAGGTAATACCGTTCAATCCGTCGAATCCTACAAATTTGGAATCCATGTGAGTGTGATTCACTTTGAAGATTCAAATTTCTCTTTGGAAAATAGGAACAAAGAGTGACTGGTCTTAGCTACTTCAAATTCAAATGATTTGGTGAACAATGGTGATTCTAGTTTGAGGTCTTCAACTGATTATATACTTTTTTTGAATTCTTACCGTTTAACAGCCGACTTCCCACGTCACATGAATGAGAAGACCTTTACATTAATGAATAAGTCTATTACAAAGTAAAATGGACTTATTCATATTAATTACTTTTCTTTTCATGACATTAGAAAACATTTTTTTACTTTAGTAACTGTAATGGTAACTTTCCTAAAGCGGCAGAGAATTACTTTTATGCTTCTCCTTTGAGCCAAAAAATGCCTTTGGAGTGCTCTCTATCTTAAAATCTTCCAAAGGAGATTTCTGGCCTTTAGGGATGCCAAAGTGATATATATTGATTCCATTGGCCTTATTATGTGTCAGCTCTCTTGTGGAATGGATTACTCTTTGAAATTTCTTCACATTGATAGCTTGGTGGAAAATGCATCTCGTGGGTCGAAACCCGCTGCTAGGAGCAGTGGAGAAGCCATTTTCTACTTTTTTTCCTATGACAAATTCCATGAAATCTCCTCCATTTGATCGTTTCTTATAGGTTCGACACGAGTGCTCAAGGATTTCTTGTTCCCAACTTCCTCATTTTCCATCTTTATTTATCTCTAGTATTCTTAAGTCCGTCAATTGTGAAAAGCACACCCTGTATGTCATTTTCTGCCATAGAGAAGCCAAAACTTGATTTCCCACCAATGTTGCAACTTGAAGATATGAGGCAAAGTATTTTATCTGCTTGTAATTTTAAAGCTAGAAACTTAAAAACGCAGCCTTTACCGGATTAGGGATTTAACCTACCCGATAAAACATGATTTTTGGACTCAGAATCCCTCCTGGCTTAGGAAAGAGAAGTCAAATTAGGGAAATCTGATAAAGGCCTTCTACCTATAGTGGACTTCTAGACTTAGACTCCGGACTTGTATGAGACTTCTACGAACACTACTACACACAAAACATCCATTTTTGTCTTGAGATATAAAGACCAAAAGTGGGGCAATAGCTGGCTCTGTCTGAGGACTTGGACATTCTCATGTCTAAGCAAGGAACTCAAATCTCTAGTTTTCCAAAGCTCAACAAAAGGTGGCTCACAACAAAACTAAGGCAAGACGCAAAAAGGAAAGCAAAATGGAAACCTAACTAGGAAAACAAAAATAGGAACTAAATGTAACTATAGTACAATACAGGGGTTACCTGCTTTCAATTTAGATCTAATAGAGCTTCAAATCTTGACCATTATACGTCAGGGTTAATACCTCTCCATCTGGATAAGCCAATTTGAAAGAATTTTTATTGAACGCCTGGTGGATTTTGAAAGGGCCTTTCCACAGTGTTTTGAATTTCCCGTGCATGCCCTTGGGTGCCCTGTGCTTATCCCATAACAACACCATGTCTCCTTCCATAAATTTCTAGGGCCTGCTCTTTTTATCAAATAGATTCTTCACACGCATCTGATGACATGTGATATGATCAACCATTTTCTCCCATTCTTCTTCCAATTTGCTCAGATACAGGATCCTTTTCTCCAAACTGTCTTCATATATGCCATCTTCTACTACTGTCTTCAGCTTGCAAGTTGCTAATTCCAATGGAAATGGAAAACTGGCTTCTACTTCATAGACAAGTTCAAAAGGAGATACACCAATAGCTCTTTTGGTTGTCACTCTATTTGCCCAAAGGGCTTCATGGATCTTTTTATGCCAATTTCTCTGGTTTTCTGCCACGATCTTTTTCATGATGTTCACTAAATTTTTGTTGCTAGATTCTGCTTGACCGTTCCCTTGCGGGAAATAATCAGAAGAGTGGCTAATCATAATGCCATACTCAAAACAAAATTCAGTAATCTCTTGAGAGGAAAAGTATGTGGCATTATCCATAACCAACTTAATCAATACACCAAATCTTACCAGGATGTTTTCTCTGATGAACTCGCATACTATCTCTAAAGTAGTTCTTTTGGTCGCCTTGGCTTCCACCCATTTTGTGAAATAGTCGGTCGTCATAATTATATAAGTATGACCCACACTGGACGTAGGGCTTATAGGGCTGATAAAATCAAGTCCCCACTGTTTGAATGGTCCTTCAATTATCACAGGTCTGAGGGGTAATGCTGCTAATTGTGGCTTCCCGGTAAACATCTTACATTTTTTGCATCTTGACACCCATTGGTATGCATCTTTAAACATTCCTGGCTAGTAATAACATTGTCTCAAAATTTTGAACGTGGTGACTGATGAGGAGAAATTTCCTCCGCAAGCTTCATCATGAAAAACTTTTAATAGTTTCTCTTGTTGCTATTTATCGACACATTGGAGGAATGTTCCATCTATAGATCTCTTATATACTCTATCTTCCCAGATCACATATTTAGAAGCCTTCAATTTTAGGTCTCACCTTTGCTTTGAAGTTAATCCTTAGGGAATTCACCATAGGTTAATAAATACACAATGTTCTTGAACCATGGGTTTTGCATACTTACCGCCAAAACCAGGTGTGTAGCTCTTGGGTCTTCGTTTGCTTGATTTTCCGCCATTGTTTGCATAAAGCGTTCCCTCTCACCAGCTTGGTAGGCTTGATCTCTATGTCGTATTCTTGGGTTTTGGCTACCCATGCTCCTCGATTGTTACATCCCACATCTTGTTGAGTCAAAATACTCTTCACTGCAGCCTCAGGTACATACACCAAGGAGTGGGAATGTAGAATATAAAATCTAAAATTTTTTAGGGCTTTTACCACTACAAAAGTGTGCTTTTCAGTTTGAGAATATCTTAGCTCATGGTTCTTTAGAGGTGTACTCATAAAAGCTATGGGAGCTTTAATTCCCTCCTTGTTCTCTTGCATTAGAATAGCTGACAGAGTGTGTTCAGAAGAATAACAGTAGATTATAAAATCTTTCTTATAATCCGGATGGCATAATACTGGAGCATTAGCTATGGCATCCTTGATACTTTTGAAAGCTTTCTTACTAGGGTCATTCCATTTGAAGTTCACATTCCCCTTCATCATATCAACAATATGCTTAGTAATTTCAGAGAAATCAAGGACAAACCTTCTGAGGAAGTTGACTTGACCAAAGGACTTCACTCCAGTTTTATTTACTGGTAAAATTAGTTGTTGAATAGCTCTTACTCTTTTAGGATCAATCCTTATACCTTCTTGGGAGACTATATGAGCCAATAATTTCCCCTTAGTTACAAAAAACACCGATTTCTTAGGATTCAATGAAATTCCATCCTCCCGGCACCTTTGCAATACCCTTCTTAATCATTTATATGATCTATTCTCTTTTTAGAGAACACAGTAAGATCATCCAGATACATACCAATGATTTTATTCTTCATATCACTAAAAGATAGATCCATACCTCTCTAAAAATTAGCTCTGACGTTGATTAATCTGAACGACATCCTGTGATATACGAAGGTTCCCCACGGAGTGGTGAAAGCCATCTTATGCTGATCTGTCTTCTCGACTTCTATCTGATTATATCCTAAAAAACTGTCTAGCATAGACATCATTTTGGCTCTAGCCATGATCTGCAAGAGATGATCCATATTGGGAAGAGCGTAGTTGTCTTTCAAGGAAGATTGATTTAGAAGTCAACATAGATCCTTATTTCTCCGTTCTTCTTCCTTACGGGTACTATGTTTGCAACCCAAGTAGAGTGATGGATGGGATATATAATCTTGGCTTTGAGCATTTTATCAACTTCTCTGAATATGGCATCAGCAACCTTGGGGTTGTAGTTTCTCTATTTCTACCTGAAAGGAGTAGCTTCAGGTTTCAAGGGAATCTAGTGTTTGAATTTCCCGTTCATAAAAATTTTCAAGTCTTTGCAGCTCTAGGCGAAAACATCTGAGTATTCTAGATAAAGATTCTTGGCCTCATTCCTTTCTTCTTCTGTACAACACTTCCCAATATTGATCATTTTGGGGTCTTTTTCAGTTCCAATATTCAATCCTTCATATTCACCAGTGGTAGGCCCTCTTTCAATTCTTTTCTTTTTCACAAACATGTCATGTCTGTTGAAGAGTTTTTCAAGAGTGACTAGATGGGGCAGAATGATATTGCCTTGTAATTGAATAACATCTAACTTATCTTTCTTTGGCTCACTTTGGCGACTTTCTTTATGGTCGCCACAGACCTCTTTATGGAAGTCTCTGCCGCTCTCTAGGAAGAGAAGGAGATTTTTGTCATCTTTGAAAACTTGCCAATCTTCTACGTTATCAGGCACAGATGGTCGATACATGACTTCCACCTAATATTTTTTATCTTTGAATTCTGGGTGGGGAAGTAATAATGAGGATAAGACAGCTAAAGAATCAACTTTGGAATTCAATTCTCTTGGCACAGATTCGACAAAAAAAGCATCCAATGCTTCTATTTCATCCCATACTCTTTTTTTAATTCTTCAACCTGTGGTTCTTTATAGAGTACTGATTCTTGACTTGTCATATGATTAGCTCAGCATCACCATGAGCTCTCAGAATTTTCACACCTCTTTCTTTCACGATGATAATCCCTAACAGGAGGGCTTCATACTCGGCGTTGTTGTTGGTGTTTCCAAACTCTAATTTGTAATCCAACGGTTCACATACTCCGTCGGGTGATATCAAAACCACACCTGCACCAGATCCTGATGATGTGCAACTACCGTCAAACTCAAGAGTCCATATCTATGGTGGTGTTTCTTTAGCAAAAAATTTCTTTTCCTCTTCAGTGATTTTTGTTTCTTTCTCAGGTTCGTCAGTGAACAACATATAATTGCCAAAATCCAATTCTTGGTACAAGATTTGAGCTTTAAGATCATCAAATTTCAATACTGTAAACTTAGCCTTTTCCTCAGGGACCAGTTTAATATTTTTGTTACCTATTGGGATCAGGGATTGGGACCAATCCAACTTTATCTCCCCTCCAAGGTCTCTGCAAAAAATTATTCTCAACAACAAACCGTAGCTAGCAGGTATATCAATGACGAGGATGGTTAACAACATCTTCTCAGGATGTGCTGCTAAGGCCATTTGAGCATCCTTAATCTGGCCAACCAAGGGTACTTTCTTGGAATCCATGGAGTAACATCTACCATGGGCTTTGGTGAGGGTAAGTCCCAAGGCTTTGGCCACGGTAGATGGAATTACATTGTCTGATGCCCCAGAGTCTATTATGCAATTGCTCAATCTGCAACTGTTAATATATAAAGACACATAGAATGGATCAGGCTTTTGGCCTGGGAAGGTGGCTAAAATAGATGATTTCCTTTGTTCAACTAGGTCTACAAATAATGACTCATTTTCTATGGTAGTCATGACATTTGGATTTAACTCTTGGTTTCCACTTTTACAATAAACTACCAGCTTTTGCAACTCAACAGGATTAGCCTTAAGATAATCTATGGGGGAAATCTGAATCCTAGAATCTCTACAGAATTGAATAATGTCAAAAGAGTTTCATTCTTTATCTGGTGGAGGAATCCTCATACCTTGATTAGGCTACCTTGATTATCTTTCTGACTCTGAGTCCGGACTGCAGAAGAGGTCCCATCTATGGTGGCATAACATGTCGCTTCTTGTTCTAAATCTGATTCATACTCTAAATATAAGTTTTCAGAGTCACCATGTGAGTATGAATCTGGTTCTTCTCTAGATGCTCCAGTGTTCCACTCATCGGTCTGGTGCATTTTCCAAGCATGGGCTACATCGGGACAAATTTCCCCATCATGATCTGTGGTTAAGTGGAAGGTACACATATTACCCCTTTTAGGAGGAGCTTCTATAGCTAGCCTCTGTGGCGGAGTAGTTAATTATAATGTCTTGCCTTCTGCATTTCTACCATCATTATATCTTTTAGGCTGCTCTTGAAAGTTTTGCTGGTAGGGATTATTGAATTTGGGAAGTTGTCTCTTGAAGGCAGTGAATTCATTAGACAATTTTTGGAGCATCTCATCAGACGACGTAGTATTGCTACTGCTGGCTCTAGACTATATCTCCCTTTTCCACTTCCCGGATGAAATCATGTGATCTTTGAGTTCTACAATAGTTCTCTGTGTGGCATCCAAATTTTCAAGGTTCATTCTCCTTAGATCATAATTGATGTCCGGTGGCATAGCACTTATGAAGAAAGTTTTCAAATTTCCCGCCGTAGGCCTGTCAGCCGTTGGGATATGATTTACCAGCTTATTAAATTTGGCTACAAAATCTCTCATGTTGATCGAAGGCTCTTTCTTGATAGAAGTCAATTGAGTCAACAAGGCATGTTCATCTTCAGCAGTCTTAAACCTTCTTTTGAAGGCGGCTCTCATAGTGGCCCAATTGGTAATAGAAGAATCAAGTAAATGATGAAACTAAACAGCGGCACCTTCGAAAAGAGTCTCAATGAATAGTCTGACGACCACATCTTCTTCTCTGACAACTAGAATGTTAACTAAAGTGAAGAATGCGGCAATATGCTCATCCGTAGATACCTTCCCATCTCCAAAGAACTTGGGAAAATTCTTTCTAGAACCTGTAGGGAGAGGGTTATATGCAGCTAGTTGCAGAGGTCCAACCGTAGCGGCCCAAGGGAGCGCCATGGCTACTTGGGGTAAAAAGGGTGTTAGGTTCACAATAGGAGGGGAAACTACTCCGTGCAATATTAACACTTGGCAAGTGGTGGATAACTAGGTGGTTGGTTTAGGAGGTGAAGAAGGTCTTCTTTGGCTCCTTGCGGCTCTATTTCCCTGACAAGGTACTTCTAGGAGGGCAAAGTTAATATCCGCAAGTCTCTCAAATACTGGGTCTGTGTTTCCTTCTTTCCTGGTACTTCTGAGAAATCTTTTAGGCTCTAGATTTTGGCCTAATGTTGTGGCCTAACTTCACACTCTGCCCTTCTCAAATTTCTTCTTTGTAAGATTCTCTCAAGCACTTTTGCTCTAGCTTCTTCTAGTTCAAGCACTTGACTAGCATTTCTATAATGTTCAGTACTTCTCCTATATCTCCAGATGAAAGTATTTAAGGAAGAAATGAGATCATCTTGGTCATCTTGGAATCCAAGATTAGGTTGGAGCACAGGGGTTATATTTTCATGGGGAAGCACCATTTTTCCTCATTGTATGCTTCTTGTATAACGATTGTTTTTTTCCCCAGTAGAGTCACCAAAAATCTGTTGGTAAACAGATTGTTCTTTTCAATTTAACTCTCAAATGCCCAAATCTGTGAGAAACAATTTGATACCAACAGTTGGATAATCTATCGCTAGATTGATAGATTTCCTCTGAATTGGAAGGTACAGCTCCCTTATGTGAATAATGTTTGATGAATTTTAGTCTTTCCTAACCTAACAGGGGTATGCTCTTAACCCAAGAGTAGGAGAGGTAAACCAAGCTAAATCTAAACAGAAAATAGCTCAGGCGAAGTAATTACAACTCTGAATCTAACCAATTCTAAGACTCTATCGATCAGATTAATTTCCCAAACTGGTGATGCATAGGCTAATACTAAAATGCAAATGCTAGACTGAAAGCTAACAATGTGATGACATGAGTCAATCCGTATTACAAGAACATTCCCAAAACTTAGAGAAGCAACCGATTTTCTCCTAAATTAATCATATCAAATCATAATACAAAACTTCAGCTCAAATACAAATTACGAGTCTAATTCAAATGAGATGTTCGAGTTCAACAGAAAGATAAATGAGATGCAATGGAATAGTTAAAGAAATGGCATTCAGACATACACAATTGGCTCAGCAATGATGATATATCCTTCACACCAAAATTTAGCCGACCTTTGTATTGATTTTTGGATTCATACATATAGAGTCCCAAATTGAACCATTACAAAAAGAAGTAACTAAAATGGTTCAACTTCCCAACCAGAAAATGATAACTAAAAGTCTATCCGTTACAAAATCTTGACAAAAATAGCACAAGAAGAGAATACATTTATGTTTCGGCTTCCTTCTCCTTAGCTAATTTAGCCCTATAGGCTATCACAGCAGTGATGACCTGGATGAGCTCTTCGTGTCTGTTGACATGGACGTTGGTGTAATGGATGAGCCATCTGGAATGCTCTTTGGCTAGAGTCTTGATTTCTTCTGACCGGTCTTTTAGTTCTTCCATAGCCTTAAAGATGCATCCACTCAATTGATGGAGTTCTGGCACCTTGTCTAAATGAGTCGAAGACAGCTCTGCCAAATTACACAAGTAGTTTGTGAATGAATTCTGCATGTTGGCCACTCCAACTATTGCTTTGCCCTCACCACTAGTCTGTGAATCCACATGAAGTCCTAGCAGGAGTTTATAATTTTTACTTTGCTCCTCCTGCACCTTAACATCTGTTTGTTGTAGCCTTGTCTCGGCCTGAATAATCATCTTGATTTTGAATTCCAGACTTTGGAGCCATTTAATCAAAGGCTCATCACCCTTTTGTAGGATCTTAGCTTTTAGGGCCTCCTTAGTCTTCATCTTTATCGCCACATGCAACATAACTATGCATTCTTGAAATCTCACTCTCTCTGCAGTGAGAGTCTGTAAATTCTTCTCAATGTTGTTTTTCTCTGTTTCTAGCCTTAGAACAACATTACCTAACTGCTCAATGATCACTAGACCTTCTGACTCAAGCCTCTCGATCCATCTCTTACCAATCTATCTATAATACTGATCTTATTGCAACTTAGCAAGGATGGCCTAGTTCTCAACAGTACTAGGATCAAAGGAAGTTTGAGTACTGGGAGCGCTCGCTGTAGGAGTTAAGAGCTATCTAATGAAATCAGTCAACTGAGCCACTTCTTCTTTAAGTTAAATTTTGGAAGTCTTGAGATCTTCCAACTCCTCTTCTATTACTACATTGGTGGACTTCCACCAATCCACTTTAGTGTCGTTCCGAGCTAAGCCCATATCGAATGATTGCAACTGAAAATTAGAAGCTGCTAGATCTTCGAGCCTGCCTTCTTTGGTAGGCTTGGCTACTTCCATGGTGAAGTGCCCTATTTCAGGATCACGACCCAGAGTAGACATAGTATTTTCACTCTTCAGTTTTCTTGTAGTAGCCTTGGGATGGAAAGCCCGTGATAGGGTGTCTTTGCTAGGAACTGATTCTTCTTCCCTCTTCCTCTTGTACTCTAGAGTATTTTCTATCCATGATTCTGCGCTAGTGACCTTGTTGGCAGAGACCAACTCTTTGATGAATAGCTTTCTAATAAGTGGAGGAGTAGCTTTGGGACGAGAGGTGAATGGGTTCACTAAAGTAGGCAAGGAGGAGATCAATTTCACAACCTGAGTAACCTCCTGTTGCTCCCCACCTCTCTTATCATATTATGCAGAAGTACTAGGGCTATCCTCCCCAACTTTGACTATAACAGGGGACATCCTCTTTGGAGTTTCTCAAGTCAAAGTCCTAGCTGAAACATCTATAGTAGTGGCAATAATTTGTTTCTCAGGCTCTGCAGCTTTAGGAGGCTCGTCTGTAGACTCGACTTGATTTGTCGGGTCGACCTCTTCTATGACTCCGACATCTGGAAGGGGACCTTCTCCACAAGTCTTCTCTAAGAGAGAGGCTTTTTTAGGAGGTTCATCTCCTCCCCCCGATGGTTGAATTAATCCCTGTGCAACTGGAAAGATTGCTGTAGAGGAAGCGGTTTCAGCACCTGTAGTTGTTTTCACAGGAGTTCACTGAGTGGGAGGTTTCCTCTCTGACCTTTTCTTTCGGCCTGCCATCCACTCAACCCACTGAGCTGTTCTTTTGAAAATACCCGCCATTAGGGTCTGCAAGTCACTTACTGCCTATTCCAGCATCGACTTTGAACTGATAGGGGTGGACTTTATTTTCTCCAAGTAGGTATCATCATACAGATGATTACCATCATCTTCCAGCCCTTCTACTATGATGTTAACATTGAACTTTTTGATTTTTTCAATGGTTAACCGGGCATAGAACCTTTCCCTTCTCTCCAAGTCATCTTTGCAATTGGCCCAATAGTCTTCTATATCAGGTACATGATGAATGTCCTGGCTCATTTGCAAGACATCTCTGATGTAATCAATAGGATCATACTGCAGTCTCAGAACGTCATATGTTGCCAAAGAGAACTTCTTCGAGAATGTTTTAAGGACATTCTTTACCTCTGATCGGGAGACACAACTGTAACCTCCGATGACCATCAGGAACTCGTAGCCTTTCTTCTTTGCCTCTGAGCAGATCAGGTTCACCTGGAGTGCTTGCCTCATTACTTCGATCAGCATGATCATGTCTGTAGGGTATCTGGGTAGCTTCAAAGGAAAGTCGTCGAAACTTGCAAGACGAAGATATGAGAAATCTTTGAACTGAATAAAATAACATCCAAATTGGCTTATAAAAGCCATGGCTTCAGGATAAAATCTCCTCTCTGGACAACCTAGTAGCTCCTTGCACAGTCTCATTGTAAAGGCATCATTAACCATGAGATAATCCGCATAGCTATTTTGTAGTTGCAAAGAAGGGAAAAACTCATAGCTTTTCACATCATTTGGGAATTCTTCTAACCTAGGAAGCCCAGGCCTGATTTGAATCATGGTTAAAATATATATCAGGATAGAAGACATATAAAATTCATTCTGAAATTTGGCCCTATTGAGGGCATCTGAGAGATTCTCGCTTACCATCAACGCCCAATCAATGAAATGATGCTGAGAACAGATTATCTGAACTAGGAAGAAATGATGTTCAATGAAATTAAAAGCTTCACTCTCACCTATAATTCTATGGAGTAATACCAGGATGTCCACTATCTTAGGCTTTAGATTTGCGCCAAATAATGTTTTGGGCAACTTTCCCTTAGCGCTCTTGGGTTCTTTAAACCATGACTTCATAATCTCTCTTTTCCAGACTGGTCTCTTTGCTGATTATTCAAAAACTGCCCGGCTATAAGTCATCTCAGAGTATTCTTCCTACTCAGGAATGCGGAGAGAATTCTAAATAGATTCTCTATCAATGGAGAGGAGCACCGTGTTGTCTGGCAGGAGAATTTTCTTGGTGTCTGGGTTGTATCAGGCTATACATTTCCAGACCAACTCAGGAGCCTGAACGGCTACAGGAAAACCGGCGGCTTCGACTAACCCACTCTCCTTCTGCTTCTCAGTGATAGGATGGATTTGCTCTGCTCCTAGTCTGTTATGGAAATTCTGCATGTTGAAGAATTTCAGCGAGGTATCTGAGATTTTATGCCACTCAGAGGTAATACCGTTCAATCCATCGAATCCTACAAATCTGGAAGCCATGTGAGTGTGATTCACTTTGAAGATTTGAATTTCTCTTTGGAAAATAGGAACAAAGATTGACCGGTCTTAGCTACTTCAAATTCAAACGATCTGGTGAACAATGGTGATTCCAGTTCGAGGTCTTCAACTGATTATATACTTTTTTTGAATTCTTACCATTTAACGACCGACTTCCTGCGTCACACGAATGAGAAGACCTTTACATTAATGAATAAGTCTGTTACAAATTAAAATGACCTTATTCATATTAATTACTTTGCTTTTCATGACATTAGAAAAATTTTTTTTACTTTATTAATCGTAACGGTAACTTTCCTAAAGCGGCGGAGAATTATTTTTTTGCTTCTCCTTTAAGCGGAAAAATGCCTTTGGAGTGCTCTCTATCTTAAAATCCGCCAAAGGAGAATTCTGGCCTATAGGGATGCCAAAGTGATATATATTGATTCCATTGGCCTTCTTATGTGTCGGCTCTCTTATGGAATGGATTACTCTTTGAAATTTCTTCACATTGATAGCTTGGTGGAAAACACATCTCGTGGGTCAGAACCCGCTAGTAGGACCAGTGGAGAAGCCATTTATCACTTTTTCGCCTATGATGAATTCCATGAAATCTCCTCTGTTTGATCATTTCTTATAGGTTCAACACGAGTGCTCAAGTCTTTCTAGTTCCCGACTTCCTCATTTTCCATCTTTATTTATCTCTAGTATTCTTAAGTCTGTCAATTGTAGAAAGCGCACCTTGTATTTCATTTTTCACCATAGAGAAGCCAAAACTTGATTTCCCGCCAATGTTGCAACTTGAAGATATGAGGCAAAGTATTTTATCTGCTTGTAATTTTAAAGCTAGAAACTTTAAAACACGGCCTTTACCGGATTAGGGATTTAACCTACCCGATAAAACATGATTTTTGGACTCAGAATCCCTCCTAACTTAGGAAAGAGAAGTCAAATCAGGGAAATCTGATAAAGGCCTTCTACCTACAGTGGACTTCTAGACTTAGACTCTGGACTTGTATGAGACTTCTACGAACACTACTACACACAAAACATCCATTTTTGTCTTGAGATATAAAGACCAAAAGTGGGGCAACAATCCTTAATGTGTATACCTGCAAAAATATTCAGTATGCTCCTGTATGATGCAGAACCTGCAAGGAAGGAAAAGATGGGGTTAGATCCAAAGCATCTAAGCAATGCCTGGCACCCTATTACTGAGCCTATCTTTATAAACAAAAGAGGCTAAAACCTTAATTTTGAAATGCCTGAATTGACAAATGTTACCTTAGAAATGGAACCCCTACTTTCAATTCTCAAATAATTATTGATGTTTCTTGAATGATGTCATCGCATGCCTTCATTGTGGAGGAACATATTATGATTGATCATGATTTTTAAATCTTGAAAGTTTGAATTCCTTGATTGGAAATATATTTTGATTGAATGGTCAATTGGAATGCTTAGAATTGATTGGTAGATTATATAAGTTTGAAATGGTCAAGAGAGGGAGATGTATATATGCAACTTACATATAATTTTCAAACTTAATTTTTGGGGAATGCTAAAATTGGGGAGAAATTTCTTGCTACTAGCAAAGTTGACTATTATAATTTATAAATTAGACTCAAACTACATAGACAAAGGTGTTGGGTATTCTAGTTCACTAGGAGAAGGGATTCCTCCACCCCAATATTTGACCCACAAAAAAGGTCACGACTTGTTGGTGCAGGAGCACTAAGGTCAAAGGCAGGAGCCATGGAGTGCACCAGGGTCTAGAGAGCCTTGGAGAGTTGAAAATAATCTAGTGGTTAAGAGTAACCTAAAGATGGTGATCAGAAATACAAGCAATAGGTAAGAGTAACTAGAGAGATGAATATAATTAGTTAAGGTCTTAATGTGCTAA
>MU225187.1:51532-70516 GCA_018584345.1 Thuja plicata | reverse complement strand
CTTGGGTTGGAGTAGTATTAGAATAGGTGACCTTCCAAGAATTTTCAATATTTCACTTTTGTAAACGTCAGTTAAATGCAATGCGTGCTAAATCGATCATTCACTCTCATTTAAAATATATTCATGTCAACCATTACTATCCCTCCCTTCTAAGCACAAGGGTGGGACACTCCTTGGATCACTTTAGCCTCATGGGACTATTCATGAGGTGACATACCTAGAAGAGTACCTCATAACTACTTCCCCTTCTTATATTCCTCTATCATCCCTACCATGATTGACTATAGAAAACGTATAAAGAATTGCACATTATTGCCTATATTCTACATATAAAAGATCACATAGTAATACCATATTCTAAATTGCATATATATTATTCATAAGAAAGTAATTTTAAATAGGATCTACAATTCTAGATTCCACACCTGATATTGCCAATGCATCTACACATGTGATTCTAAACCAACCAATTAAACTAGCACAGATCTTGTCTCTTTAAATGTCACCTCAATGAAATATTACTAATAGACTTCTATATCTATCACTGAGGATAACTCTTTTTATAAGGATCACAGCCTCAATGAGTAAACATTTAAGATAGAATTTATTTTTCATGCATAAAACGATTCCGCTAAACTAAATTTCTAAATATAGAACTCATCGCTTGATTAACATAGTTTAATTAAGACATATAAATTGGAAAAAACTAAAGCTATAGCTTTTTTTTGTGTACTTAGAATGCAAAATCCAATAACTTAAACTAGAGCTCCTTTGACATGAGCTATGCATCACACATTAACGTTGTCAAAACACTCAATTCAAACCAGCTGGGAAAGAGTTTAAACTATTTATCTTTAAGAGAAATTTATGAGGGAAATATGTTGGCATGAAGGAAATAAGTAGAGAACTCGCTACCATCCACTTGCATAATCTTCTTTGTATTCTATCTTTTATATTTAAATAAAATTCATTCAGTGGCCCTCGCAACCTTTTTTATTTAAAATGATAGAATACTTGTGCACTGTCCTACCTCAAATGTATTTAAGAGTTGTTAAAACATTGTATTTGTCCAAAATTGTCCCAATAACATCCTTGGTAATGGGTTTTACTTCAATCCAACTGTAAATCACCAGGATTTATCCAAACAAGGGAATGAATATCTAGGGCTTTGAGGGGCTCCTAGAGATACATTAGTTGTTGATGAGGATACGGGATCCCATGGCCAGCGTGAAGAAAAGAGATTTATACATGCTCAGAGGGATATTTGAGGGATTCATGGCATCCACAAGGGCAAGCCAATTTATGATCAACCTCTGAGGGATAGGATAATTGTCACTCATGCCTATATCTTGTGCATATATGCGCTCACTTTTATGAATCCAAATGTATGTATATATGTAGACATAATGGGTTTGATATTAATAATATACATACAGAGATTCCTAATACAGAACAATAGAAGAAAATCAAATGGTTTGTTATAATTGCGGATTTGCAAAATCAAATGGGTGTTGGAGATTTTTACTCACCTTGTGATGAACTAAATCATGGGCGAGATATCCTCAGCAAGAAGCTGAGTGGTTGTGTTACCGAGAAAACTAAGCTCATCATTAGGGCCCTCTTCTGCTCGCATGCCACAGCTTGATCACAATTCCTAATACAGAACAATAGAAGAAAATCAAATGGTTTCTTATAACTGTGGATTTTCAAAATCAAATGGGTGTTGGATATTTTTACTCACCTTGCGATGAACTAAATCATGGGCGACATATCCTCGGCAAGTAGCTAAGTGGTTGTGTTACCGAGAAAAACCAAGCTCATCATTAGGGCCCTCTTCTGCTCGCATGCCACAGCTCGATCACAAATGAGCCTTTCTTTTTCTTTTTTTTTTATAATCAAGAGGGTGTCACAATTATGACAGTATCATCGCTATTACGACAGCATCGGGGGCACTTGAAAAAAAAACACAAAAATCACACACAAATGGTAGCGCCGTTGCAAATTGGCATTGGAATTTGACCCCAAATGTTGTAGTGTACCTTGTCATATTCTCCTCATGCACTCCCTTTGTCTTTCCATTTCTATCTCCCATTGTTCAATTGTTCCTCTTTTTTTCTTTCCCATTGTTTGTATCAAATGGACCCTACGAATAATGTCATGAACATAGAATAACATGTGAACATCAAATTCAAAAAATAATAAAAAATCAACCATTTTCTTGAAATAAGAACTTACAATGGTAAAGTAACATCAAAAAGCCAATAAACAATAAAATTCAATCATTGCAAAGAAAAAACATGCAAAAAATGGCAGACCTTTCTGTTACTGGCACAAAACAACATAAAAATAGCAGTGGGACCTTAGGAAAACTTACAATGATTGTTTTAAGATTGTTGAAGAAAGCAATGTTACTAATTCAATAGAACCTGGTTGGGTTATGTGAACATAAAGGCTCAATGCTCCTAATTCCTCAGAACCCGATCAGGTTCTGAAAAACTAAGAAAAGAGAGAGAGAGAGAGAGAGAGTTTGTGTGTGTTCCTAGTTCCTCAAAACCCAATCAGGTTTTGAAAAACTAAGAACAAAGGAGGATTGAGAGAGAGAGAGAGAGAGAGAGAGAGAGAGAGTAAAATTCATAATCTTTACGTCTTGATAACCCGATCAAATTTTGAAGAAGTGAAAATTATGCATTTTAATCTGCAGAACCCAATCGAGTTATGGAGGAGTTGAAAACATAATTTTTTTTTCTCAGAACCCGATCGGGTTATTTGAAATTTAGAAACCTAACCAGGTTGTGGCTTGGGAAGAGGCTTGGAAAATGACCCAAAGGCTTGGAGGTTCATTTTCCTTCCATTTTTGTTCTTTTAGACATTTTTTCATCTTGTAAGATGAATTCTTGACTTTATCTTCATCAGGTTTGCAATTTTTCAACAGGGTAGCTCTATAATTTTCACCATAATCTCATACGTCTTCTTATCTTTCTAAGCATATAAAGTTTTCTATTTTTGGACAACATTAGCATAGTAAACTTTAATTTTCTTTACCAGTGTCTTGATAGTTCTCACAGACAGCTATATACCATTTTTTTAATAACTTTTTATACACTTAACCAAATTACAAATAGATTACATATTATTGTTATACACTTGATTTTATACACTTTAAAAAAAAAAAATCATTTTCAATTATTTTGATACAATTTTTGCCCATCGCATGAATAGGTACCAAAATTTCAGTATGTGGTCACTTCAAAAAATTACAGGAAAAAATTCTCATCGGAAAATTACAAAAAAAATACACAACGTCTAGATCTCACTCTTACCTATCATCCTACCAAAGGGATTTGAAAAATACTGAATATAACTATATTGTTTGTAAAGCGCATGAAAACAACTATGTTATGTTTTTCTAAAAAAATCAAGAATAGGTTTTCGTGCGCGCAAGGTTTGACCCTCTTAAGCTTATCGGTTTTTTAAAAAAATTAGTATTTTAGAAACAAGATTCACAGTAATACTATTTTAATTTTTTACACATCTTATTTTGAGTGTGTGACCCTCAAACGTTTGTTCCAAGTTCATGTTTACCTGATTTCAGAAAAAATGTGTCCACTTATATACCCCCCTTTTTGGTTCACAACTTGGTGCACATATCCCTAGAATAAAACCTATGTCAAAAGAGTCTTCAAAAATTAAATCCTAACATTAGTATTATCGAAACTGTCTACAAATTAGAGTATTACACCTTACCATTTTTACTACATAGCTCAAAAATAAATGAGCTCCTCTTTCATTTTCTTTAGGATCACAATTTCTTCCTTTGATTCCCCATCTTTCTAAGCTTCAGAGACCCTTGTATACATCTCATTATGTTCCTTTTTTCTTGGACTCTTTCTTAGCCACCCTTTCTTGATGAAGATAGGTGACATTTCTTGTAGTTTTTCAAGGTTCATTTGGTTAATCGAAGGGGGAACCAAAAAACCCTCAGCAGTGAAGTACTGGGTTAGCCAATCTGTGTCAGTAGATGAAATAGTAAGAGTCCATCTCAATAGGAAATGGAGATAACGCTTGATTTCCTCCCAATGATTCTCAAACAACTCATTATCCTTAAAAACTAAGTAGGTCCTACGAGTTATGTTATTATTGTGCTCAAGACTTCCTGCCTCGGCCTTCATGTAATCTTCAGGGTAGGGTATATATTGCCTAAAGTTGACACTGTAATTGCCTCTTCCAGCCCACCTAAGATTTTGTTAATGGAGATCTTCCTACAAAGCTCTATAGTTTGGACCTTACTATTTGCTTCCCTAAGGAGACATGAAATAAAAACTCCTACTATTTCCCCAGTAGTTCGAAGAGTGAAGCTATAGTCAAAATATGAGTCCCCCAAAGCTAACTCCACTTCCCTTCTGGTCATATCGTCTGTTGGTCTCAATATTCTATTCCATCTATCTGGTTTGATGCACCCAGGAAATGCCCTGTCCCTCTTGCTCAAGGTATGAAAAGTTTGAACATTTGTGTACATTTTCTGTAAAGAATAAGACCATAAATTAATATCAATCTGGGCTACATTAAAATATTAAATACGTATTAGATCTTCTTACCTTTATGTTGTCGCTTCCTACTTGTTCCAGATTTTCACTGAAAAGGACTACATCGCTTACCTTAAATAGACAATTCAGAATTCAAAATGTTTAAATTAGGGTAGTTAGAAATCCTTACTTATCGGGGACATTATTGAACCAAACTATAAAGAGTAATTATTGATGATTTATAGTTCTGGATCAAGTTAATGTACTAATGAAGGCATGCTTCATATTTAAAGAATAAAAATGATAGATAGTTAAAGTATATCTTTCTAAGATTTGTGTTCGTACATATCTTGAAACATGATCTTATTGCCTTAAATCCCCCCTCTATTAATGAGCTGATATAAGTGAATGTGTCCATGTTACCACTAAAAGTGATATGCTCGGGTTTCCTAAATGTAAAATGTTATTATTATTTCATTAGTATTTATTTGTACCTAAGTGGTATATTATCTTTAAAAATAAGTTCATTCTTAAATCTTAATTTTATGCTATGTTTTGAAAATTTACCTTTTGCAAAGTGTGCCCCTAGGATAATCTTATTAAATATAAACCTATATGACTGGATAGGTGTAAATGCATTTAATTTATTCTCCATGTCTATATATATATATATCACCTATCTATATATATACAAATATATACATATTGGTCTAATGCTCTTGATAAATTATATGAATTTATACCTATTTGGAAATTACTTTATAAATCTACATCTCCAAGGACACTGTTTTTGAGAATATATGTTTGTTCAATCCTCATGTGGTTTTTAGAGAAGCGTAGCTATTATGATACAATATTATAATTATACAACTATAGCTTAACTGATGCTTGGCCTACTTTCCTCCTTATACAAGCTAAAACTCTATTACTTGTTGTGATTAATGAATTTAGTGTATACATCAAATAGGTTGCGTATATCTCTTTTTACAAAGATTCCTTGATCCCAAAATCTTACTATTTATTCATTTATATTCCTACTTAAAGCCAATTTATAACACAACTCCTAATTTTGAGTGCATGACCCTCCAATTTCTCTTTGAAGCTCAGGTTTACCTAATTTCATAAAAAAAAAGTGGCCACTTTCACCCCCTTTTTGTTCACTATCTTGGTGCACTTACACACATTAGGGTTTCCACATAAACATCTTGGTGTTATTTATGTTGATTTTTCTATTTTTATTATTTTCTTATGTACATTAGATAAATGGAATAGGTGGTTAATAATTAATTAAATTTTTATACATGTTGATTCACCCCCTCCTGCCCTCTTATCATCCAAAGTGTTCAATAGATTCTACACATGCCTCTAAGAAGGCGGTTTTGTAATAGATACCTGGTAAAGGTATGGGTTTTAATTACAAGATAGTGAGAATTGGATGTGACACCCAGAGGTCCATATGTTTGGCCAAAAAACCTATGTATCATGCTTGTAGTAAGAATTTTGATGTTCAATATCACTTTGTATGAGATATGGTTGATAATGTATAAGACTTGATTGGAAAATTGAACACTTTGAATAATGTTGTAGATTCTCTCATGAAGCCAATAACCATAGATAAGTTCTCTTGATGTAGGAAGGCCATGGGCCTTGATTATCATACTTAATTCTATACATTTCTATGGAGTAATTTGCAATGTATGACTTCAAGTGGGAGAATGTTAGGGTTTAGGTGCTTTGTAAATCCTTTAATTAGATTTTCCCCCAATGTTATTGGTAATTTACCCATATCAGGGGAAACTATTTAACCAACGGTGGTGAAAGAACTCATGTAAAATACAAAGTTATTATAACCATTTGTCTTCTAGGAAAAGGACAAAATGCCTAGGTGTCCCCTTTGGAATCTTCTATTTTTTGGTGGATGGACACTTGTTAGGATTTTTAGGTGCATTTATGACAATCACCATGAATCCCTATGATATCATTTACGACAAAATATTGCTCTCTTGGTCCATAGGTGCCCAAATTGGCTAAATACATATGACAACTATAATAAGAATCTGTAAGAGGATATTTTAGGGAGTGTGAATGCGATTTGTTTAGATGGTTTTGCCTCTTATTTTTTAGTTATACTACAATAGTATTCACTCACATGTGTTTCTATAAATTGGGGCCTTGAGCTAGTGTTTTTTGTCTAGTTTTTTTAGTTATTATTATCATGCTCCATTATGTTTACTTTCTGAAGTTGAACCTAAGTCTATAACAAAGGTTTGTAATGATCAGCGTTGGATTAATGATATGAAGGAAGAAATAAATCATATAGAAAAGAATCACATCTAGGAACTTGTGCCCAAAACAAAAGATAAAAATGTGATAGGTACAAAATGGGTGTACCAGAACAAGCTAGATGACAATGGAAAAGTTGTAAGAAACAAGGAAAGATTAGTTTACAAAGATTAGTTTGCAAAGGTTACTCATAGATTAAAGGAATTTATTTTGAGTAGGCTCATGCTCTTATTTCTCAAATGGAAGATATTACGATGTTCTTGGCATTTGCAACATTCAAAAAATTCAAGTTTTATTAGATGGACATCAAGTATGCATTCCTAAATGAAAAACTGAAGGAAGAAGTATACATTGAACAACCAGAAGGATTCAAAATAGAAAAGGATCCTAATGTTGTTTGCAGTTTGAAGAAGGAATTATATGTGCTAAAGAAGGCACCTAGAGCCTTGTATGGTAAACTCAAAAAATATTTGATCAGTCAAGGATTCAAGAAAGGATGGGCCAATAACAATTTATACTTCAAGCTAAATTTAGAAAAGATTTTGATTGTTGTTGTGTACGTTGATGCCATCATCTTTAGCGGAAAAGATGACTTGTGCAAGAAGTTTGCAGAAGGAATTTGAAATATCAATGATAGGATAATTAAATTTATTTCTTGGATTGCAAGTCAGTGAGAACAAAAAAGACATTTTTATCTCTCAATCCAAGTATGTGAAGGAGTTACTGAAGAAGTTTAGTTTAGAACATTCAAAGCATGTTTGCACTCCTATTGTTACCGGTAGGAAGATGGCTAAGGAAGATAAATCACTGAAAGAAGATACAAGTCTGTATAGGTCAATTATTGGAGGCTTGTTATACTTGACTGTTACTAGAATAGGTATTATGTATGCAGTATGTTTGGCAGCCAGATTTCAACAAGAACCGAAAGAGTCATATATTATGGTAGTAAAAAGGATTTTTCAGATACTTGAAAGGGACATAAGATATGGAGTTATGGTACCCTACGAAACCAGATTTTCACTGACAACATATACAGATGCAGATTGGGAAGGTTGTTTGGACAACATAAGAAGTACTAGTGGTGGAGCATTTTCTCTTGGCTCCTAGTTAGTTGCTTGATCAAGCAAGAAGCAGGATTCTATAGCATTATCCACTACTAAATCAAAGTATATTGCAGCATCCTCATGTTGCACTCAAGTGTTATGGAAGAAAAAAATATTGCAGGATATAAGAATCAATTTTGATGGACCAATTCCTATCATGTGTGATAATAAAAGTGTGATAAGTATGTCAAATAATCCGGTAATGCATTGCAGAACAAAACATATTGACATGAGATATCACTTCATTAGAGAAAAGGTGGAAGAAGGTGTATTAAAGCTATAGTATGTACCCACAAAGGAGCAGATTGCAGACATATTCACCAAACCTTTGTGCAAAGATACTTTCAAGTATCTCAGAGGGAAGTTGGGGGTTCTGCCCCTTCCTAGTATTCACTAGATGTATCATTGTGTGCATTGATCCAATACTTTCCATAGCTTATCTTTTTGGATGGATGCTTGGAGGCTTCCTCTCAAGGAGAGCAAAGTATGTCAACAAGGGAGATTTTTTCTTGGTCCTTTGTCATTGTTGTCAAAGGGGGAGAAGTTTTCTAGTTGTTATTGTGCTTTGTGATTGAGGAATGTTTCCATCAATAACAAAGGGGGAGATTGTTAGAATACGAAGTTGATGCTTTCTAATGGTGTTGTCATTGATGTCAACATTCTCATATCTCAACTTTTGTTGTATCAGTTACTATGTTTTTTATTAGAAAAAGCAGCCAAGACAAGGGGGCTGACCTGAATAGACAAAGCTAGCACGAGAAGTGCAGACAACCAGCAGACAACCAGTACAATATAGGGATCAAAAAACCCTCACCCAATACCCTTTTTCAGCATCAAAAACTAGAAAATAAAACTAACAGGCCCCAACTCCATCATGGAGCTAGTAACCAGCCTGCACTCCCTAACAGACCCCAACATCACCTTGGAGCTGGTAATGAGTCTATGAAAGTAAGTATCTAAGTACTTGACATTAAAGCAGGAATAATAAGTAACATTAAAGCATGAATTAAAACTAAACCAGTAGTAAGAGTAATCCCTAACAGACCCCACCTTCACCTTGAAGCTGGTAACCAGTCTATGATAGTAAGTTCCAAAGTAAATAACATAAAAGCATAAATTACTTTTAGTATCAGGGGAATTAAGTCTAAACCCATCGTAAGAGTTCATAAGAATCACAGTAATACCCTCAATGGCCAGCCAACAAAAAACAAAGACAAAGAAAAACATGGAAAAAGAGGAGGTTATTTGGGGTTTTTACCCCCATTATCCAAAAATAGCTTAAGCTAATCCTCCTCAAGGAATTGGAACAGATTCTCATTCTTGTGTTCTTCCTCCTGAGAAGACTCCTTTGTCATTTGTAGGAGCTAGAGAGTGGTAGCCGCCGAGTGCATAACTTTCACCGCGAACCCAGCAACTTTGTTGAAGCTTTCATTCAGGTTCTTAATTTCCTCCTTAACCACCGCCAGATCCATTTTAGAAACTGAGTCTAGGGAGGAAGCATGAAGAATTTTAACCTCCTTCTGGATATGGGAAATTTTATTCTCCATGGCCTGAAGGCTCTCAGTCGTCCTATCCTTAACCTCCGGGGATTCAATTTTGGTTTTCACCTCTCTCTTGGGCTCCTCTGCCACCACTTGAGGGTTTGTAGACAGCGGGGAAGTGCACTATGAGTCCACATTCTTATCTTCGGAAAGCTTCCCCTTGGATAGGTCCATGATAGGAATAGTGAAGCTAGCCGAGACTTGGGGAGAGTTGAGGCTTTTCTTGTCCCCACCCAGATCTTGAGGGACTTTGCCTTTTTATTTTTCCTTGATTTTTCTTTTTTTCCCTTTTTTATTGTTTCCACTGGTGCTGCTTTTTTTAACCTCCTTCTCTGAATCTTCTGTTTCCTCCTCCTCTTTAATGTACCATTTTGTAACCACTTTATGCTTGAAATGGGTTTTGGCAATTCTGTGGGACCTCCATCTTTTCTCAGTATCTTCCTCGTCCTCCTCAGACTCAATGGTGATTTGGGTGCCACTTGTGGACCCAACATTAATCTTTTTATCTGGGCTTTTTGATGAAGACGAGGGGTTAGGAGTGCCCGTCGCTTCCATAGTGCCCTTTGGCATGGTAAAACCCTGTAGAGACACAATTCTAGGGGGACATAGGGCAAGGTGGAAATTATAGAGGCGGAGGATAAGCCCTTGGTGGAGGATACAATAATTTTTCTTGGCTTTTAAATTTTCTCTAACATCTAAAACTGAGGTTTCAAGAGAGTGAAGGTGGTAGAACGGGAAGGATATAGTATCATTATACCTAAAGTGATTAAGTAGGGGAAAGTGGTAGTTATAGTAGGTGTCGAAGTGGCCTTCTAGGGTAATGTACTTCATGAGAATGAGGAAAAAATCATTCCATGGGCTAGGCAACTCCTTCCTTTTAAATCCTCCATGGATTGGAACCAGAATCACTATTTTTTTAAAGAATCTCACCTTTCCAGTGTCGTCGCGGATCTTTGTAATCTTTTTCCACTTTTTCCCCTTTGTGGAGAGCCCTGTAGCCTGAGCTATAACTTCTTCGTTAACCTTGAAGGTAATGCCATTTATAGTACCTTTGCACTCCATCCAAGTTTTAACCAGTTGCATGGAGATTATTTCATCATACCCTCCCATAGCTTCCATGTAGGGGTAAAACCCACCTTCCTTCAGATAGGTTATCGCGCACTGGTTTTTGAGAAACCCAGCCTCAATCCTAGGAGGTGCCACCCTCACCATATCACCGCCCATATCAGAGCTATACTTAGGATTAATCTCAATCTGTATCTCCACTGACATAACACCTTTCACGCCACCACCAAACACTCTCCAAACCAAAGTCTTGTGGACGCTACCAACCCAGAACAAGAGGATAGAATTACAAAGGATGAAAAACCAAAAGAGAATAAAATCTAGCTTTTTGAAATGACAAGTACCGGTCACAAGATTAGCTAGAGTAATAGCAGAGTTTTTGCGTATCTTGTAATGATTACTTTCCTCATAATTAATGCACCATCCAGCCCTATCCGTCATGTCCAGCGCATCCTGCCTCGTTTTATTCTCTACGTCAGTTCAAAATTTGAAAAGGCCCGTACTTTTCCCTTAATTGGATTTAATAGCCCATCTTTTCAAACTTCTAAAAATATTAAAAGCCTTTCCCATCGCTTTTTGAAAATTTGAATTCTGCCAAATCCTCATGATTCTATCCGCCGCCTCATCCGTCCAATCATAGTCGAGCTTGTACTTCATAGGTTAAGTAATTTATTTTTCGACAAGCAAGGCAGTTTCTTGGAAAGGGAGCCCAAGTTTCTCCAGCATTCGAGATCATGTTGATTGAGCCCCATGGCTGCCAGCTTGTCTGCCATTGCATTTCCCTCCCAGAAAATGTCTTATAATTTTAAACTCATCAAATTTGGAGAGAAGCGACCAAATGTCCTGCAGTAGATAGGACAGTTTCCAGCCAGCTTTAAAGTTTCCTTTAACCATCTCAATAATGATTTTGGAGTCCCCCTCTATAACCAGTCTTTTAACTCCCAAGGTAACCGCCACCTTTAGGCCCCATAAAAGGGCAGAGATTTCTGCCATGTTATTTGACCCCACGCCAAGGTTTATCGCTTAGGCAATGATCATCTTGCCATTATTATCACAGAGGATACCCCCACCTGCAGTAGATCCATCGGATGCGGCTCCATCAAAGTTTAGTTTGGTGAAATTTTCCTTCGGGGGGGGCCATTTGGTATTTAGTCTAGCCACAACCTTGGAGCAGTCAAAATTATAGGAGGGAGGTACTTTCCAATCCTTATCAATCAAACAATCAAGACTCCTTGGGGGAGGTGGGAGGTTTCCATTGGAAGGTAGAAAGGTTTTCCTTCAGTAGATTCACAGTTAGATGTGCCGTCCCCTCAACATCATTTTCCTCCCCTCCGAAGATCTGATTATTCCTTTCCTTCCAAAGGTTCCAACAGATATGCGGTGGTAACAATCTCCAAAGGGTGTTGATAAGTGGGTGCTTCCCAAGGTTTCCCCAGTTGCAAACAAATTGGTCCAATTCCTCCATGAAGACCCAATTCAGTCTCATAATACTCAGAATTTTGGTCCATACTAGGGTTGCGTAAGGACAATGGATAAGAATGTAGTTGATAGATTCCGAGTGAGTTTTGCAAAGAGCACATCTATTGACTAAGTGTATCCCCCTTTTTCGGAGATTATCAAGTGTAATAATTTTACCATGAAGGGCATTCCACCAGAAGAAATTGATTTCAGGGATTAATTGGGGAGCCCAGACTTTCCCCCAGCTCTTTTCATCCCCCACAGTCTTCAGATTGGTTAGAAAAGCAAAATTCACCATTATTTCCCCAGAATTGTTATGACACCAAATGACTTTGTCTTCGGTCTGGGAAATAGGAATTCTGATGCCTTTAATAAGCTTCTGGATTTCTTCTATATAAGGTGGGACTTGTATCTGGTTCTGGAAAGCATCAGCGAGAGCTTTCCAATTCTTACCTTGAGAGATGTAATTGCTGACTTTACCTCCAAAGTGGGAGATCAGTCTATCCTTGAGAGTACCAAACTTTTTCTATCCCAGGGGTTTTTCCCGCACCCACCAATCATCCCAGAACCGGATGTGAGTGCCATTACCGACCAGCCATTTTAGACCTTTGAGGAGACTTCCTTTGCTTTTATAGATGAAATTCCATATTCTTGAGCCAGAGGGAAGATTTTCCCCATAGGGAAAATGGTCATTGTAGAAATATTTTTCCTTTATAATCCTGCACCATCCAGCAGTTCCTCTAAAGAGTTGCCAGCCCAATTTAGAGATGAGAGCTTTATTTAGGTCCTTGATTTTTCTCAATCCCAGCCCTCCGGCCAGCTTTGGCTGGCAGACAGTGTCCCAGTTATCCAGGTTCATTCTAGCCTTTTCCTCCGTCCTAGACCAAAGAAAATTTCTCTGGATTTTTTCCAGCTTCTCCGTATTCCTTTCATTAATTTTGAATAGGGATGGGAAATAGACTGGAATACCTTGGAGTCAGTAGAGAGAAGTTGGAGTTTCCCAGCGCTGCTGAGAACCTTGCCTTTCCAACCCGCCAATTTTTTCTACATTTTCTCCAGAATGGAGTTCCAAAACTCATCAGCAACTTCCTTCACCATGAGCAGGAGACCAAGATAGGTATCCAAGAGCGAAGCTCCCTTACAGCCCAGGCAATTCACAATTAGAGTCTGCATTCCCAAATCAGTGTTGAAAAAGTAAATTTTTCTTTTGTTGTAATTAATCACTTGGCTCAACGCCAAAGCATATTTGTTTAGTAGGTGTTTCCACTCTCTAGCTTCACAACTGTAGGATTTTCCAAAGAGAAACGTATCATCAAAAAACTATTGCAAAACCTCTGGGTTGAGGGTGGATGCCAGTTTAAAACCAACAATAGATCCAGCATGTTCCAATTTCAGTAAGTTCTGAGCTAGAACTTCAGCTACCAGGAGGAAAAGGTAAGGGGAAAGAGGGTCCCCCTGACATAATCCCCTTTCAGGAGTAAAGGATCCCTAGGGTGTGCCATTGACCAGCACAACAAAGTTGACCATTTCCACCGCCACCTTTATAATATTGATGAGCTTTTCATGAAACCCAAATTTCCTGAGAACCTCATATAGGAAATTCCAAAGAACCTTGTCATAAGCCTTGGAGATGTCTAGTTCTAGAGCCATACCAGAATTCTTACCTTTCTCCATGGAGTGAATGATTTCATGGGTGGTGATAACAGCATCAAGAATCTGTCTTCCCGGGATGAACCCCTTCTGGTTGGGGTTGATGATTTTTCCAAGGAGGGGTTTGAGCCTGTTGATAATGATTTTGGATAGGATTTTATAGGTAGTGTTGCAAAGACTTATAGGCTGAAAGTCACTCAAGCATTTAGGGTCTAGCACTTTAGGTACCAGGACAACGTAAGTTTTGTTGAGTCTTTTCAGGATACTGCTAGTTTTGACAAAGTCGCGAGCCGCATGGATGAGGTCATACTTAACAACCCCCCAAAAGTGATGGAAGAATGCCAAGGGAAACCCATCCAGACTCAGGGATTTATAGGCTCCCTTGGAGAATAACGCCAGTTTAACTTCCTCCTCAGAGACCTTGGATAAAAGGGTCTCATTGTCTCCCTCAGAAACAACATTGGGGATAACTTCCATAAGGGAGTCAAAATTAGCATCCACCCTAAGCTGAGTCGGTCTTCGAAAGATACCTTGGAAGAAATCAGCAGCATGATTGCCAATGTCATCCCCCTTCGAGAGTAGGTTCCCATCAACTTCCAGGGATTTAATAGTATTTATCCTTTTATGAATGGAGGTGGATCTATGGAAAAAGGTAGAGTTACAGTCACCTTCCTTCAGCCATTGAACCTGTGACCTTTGCTTCCAGTAAATTTCCTCCTTCTTGAGGTTTTGTTTCCATTTGTTTCTCCATTCTTCCTCCTCCCAGTGTTCCTCCTAGGTTGCCTCCCCCATAGTCATGTCCTTCTAGAGGAGGGTTAGTTTCTCCTCAATATCTTTTTTGCATCGGAAGATGTCACCAAACTTGGTTTTGCTCCACCTTTGGGCCTCCCTTTTGATGATTTTCAACTTTTCGGCAATTCTGAACATGGCTTTTCCCTTCACTGGGGTATTCCACCATTTCTTAATACATTCTTCAAACTCAATATGAGAGTGCCACATGATTTCATAACGAAAGGGATGGGGTCCATTTCGTTTCCTCTCTTTCCAATCAAGGATTAGAGGGGAGTGGTCAGAGACCATTCTTTCAAGGTGTGATAGGCTGAGAAGAGGAGAAATATCCCAACCCCCTGAAACCAACCATCTATCTAGTCTAACTTGAATGAGGTGTCTTCCTTTTCTGTTGTTGGACCTGGTAAAACCCAATCCCTGGAGGTCCAGATCGGCCAGGTCATTGTGTCTTATAAAATCAGCTAGCTCCTGCATACTTTTCAAGAATTCCTGAGTGCCCCCACTTTTCTCAGAGGGGAATAAGGGAGTATTAAAATCTCCCACACACATAGTGGGGTGACATTGATTATTTTTATGAGGTTGGAGATTTCCCCCCAGATTGTATTCCGTTCTCTTCTAGTGTTAGGAGCATAGATATTATACAAGTACCAAGAACTATTATTCCAAGTAAACAAAACAACAAGGAAGTTATGAGAAAAAGCCACAACATTACCAAATAACTTACAAGGGCTCCAAAGAGTGGCCACACCACCAGAGTCCCCATCCGCTTCACTATACAAAAAGGCTCCACCCGGCCAAATATTGTCCACCAGCAGAGTGAAGTTTTGATACTTCATTTTCACCTCCTGAATAAGAACCACATCAAACTTGAACTTAAGAATATACTTCTTTAGAGTGAACTATTTTTGCGGGTTGTTCATGCCCCTTATGTTCCATGAGAGGAACTTCATCTTTTATTTTTTGGGAGTCTTCTAGGGTTAATTGCCTTCCATTGGCAATGGCCCTTGCTTCTTCTTTAGCTCTGACCGATTTCGCAGATGGTCGACCTAGTTTGGTTTCATTCCCCACATCTACTTTATTTTTTATATCCATGCTCTCATCCCCCTTCTTACTCCTAGTTTTCCTTTTTGGTTCTGACCAGTCCAAGAGGTTGGTCGATGGCGGTGAGTAGGACACTATTGGTATTTCCATCACCAAACCCGCCCCAAGATGGGTTGGGGAGGGCAATCCATCCCTATCCCTTAAACTACTCAAATCAGTAGTTGTACCAGTGAAAATGCTTTCTATGACCAGTACCTTCTTCCCGCTATTGGTTTCTTTATTTTCTGCCCCTTTTGGGCTTTCTTTGTGAGAGTTGGGGGCCACTTGTGGGTCATCAACCGACTCTCTTTCCTCAAGATCTACCACCTTTTGTACCTCTTTAGTCTTTTCATTCCCCTTAACCCCCAGCCTAGGAGCAAGCTCGTGGCCCTCGACAACGGGGGAGGGGCTTCCGAGGTTCTCGTGGAACCATCAGCCTGGTCCCTAACCTCATCTTCCACATTCAAGGCTATTGAAGCAAGCTCCCGAGAGTCTTGCTCAACAGTCTTAGTCTCTGCCTTGCATTCAGTGACCACATGCCCATTTTTACCACACTTTTGGTAGTGTAGGGTAGCATTTTCATACACAATGGCCTGGTTCTAGTTCCCCCATTTGGATTTAAGCATCACAAAGTTGGGGAGGGGGCTATTCATAGTCACATTCACACAGAATCTTGAAAAAAATAACCTAGTTTTATGAGCGGTAACCAAGTTCGTGGCCACATAGCTTCCAAATGAGTTCCCAATCCACCGAAGCACCTTCTCGTCCCAGAATTCAAGAGGTAGCCCAGGTAGTCGGACCCACACCGGTGTTGCTTTCTGCAATTCCACCTCTGGATTGAAGCCTGGCTTCCATTTAGCCATTAGCAGAGCATGTTTTCCATAGCACCAGCTTCATGTGGAGACAAGAGTGTAGTCCTCCGCAGTTTTAAATCGAAAGAGGAACATCCCCCTAGCATGGCCGAGACAAAGATAGTTCCCTTAATCTTCTATCTGGCCGTACACCACCTCTGGACCATATCTATGATAGGTCGGAAAGAGACAAATCTCCCCACTAGGGCAAGTTGTAGCGAAGAAGAAATGCCTTCAACCACACCATCTGGGACAACAATCTTAGGGCCAAATTCCCCAACCCAGAAAATAGGAGGTGCAGAGGTGTCAGGAGAATCTTTCCCCAACACTGCCAGCTTCCAGCCCCCCACCGAGCCCTCTTTGACTTCCGCTACAATCTTGGGGCAAGAATCCCCACCTTCCAGACACTACGAATGAGAAGACCCCCCAAAGGCAGAAAATGCAGGATCCACAGCTCTGGGGGCCGCACAATAGTCGCTGCAGTCCCTGCGAGAAAGCACAAGGAACAGGTCTAGGCAAAGGACTTCTGTGCTCCCCGAGATCCCCGAGGGAGAAAAGGTCGAAGCTAGCATCCAAAGAAAAACAAGCGGGAAAGTTGCAGAGTTGCAGAGCGTTCAAAAGTTCGGTTACTATATTTTTGGCGTAGTGTTGTATCGATTATTGTGTACCGACAAATTGACATATCAGTTGGAGTGTTTGGTGTGTTCATTGATAGCTTGTGGTCCCTAGAATCTACATTATGGTAGATTGTATGCTCGATCTTATATGGATGTGTTTCGGTCCTAGATTTAGTTTTGTAATGTGTACCTTGGAGAAGGTGTTGTGTAGCGTGGTGTGTTGTATTGGTCAAGGTGGTCCTCATTTCATTCCTTCCCACCGCAAAAATGTTTTAGTGATACCTATTTCAAATTGTGTAGCTGACCTTGTGGATCTCATGGTGTTGTATAAATAAGGCATGAACATAAGCAAGATAGTGAACATATACAAGTAATATACAAGTGTGAAGTATATGCAAAGTGACTACGAATTCATGCAAAGGAAATCCATGTTTTTACAAAGCAGTCTGTAGATCTTAGAGGTGGATTCTATTTCTTTTCATATCTTTCGGCAATGTGCCCTTGTGTATCGACAATTAGCCCCTGTGTATTGGCAGTGAGCCTTCTTGCAGTGAGAATTTCTGGCAGTGAGCCTTTGTATCGAGTCACCTTTTGGTGTCACCTTAACAAGTGCTTTTACATTTCGTGAGAATTAGCTTCTCCATATTGTTAGCCATCTTGGGGTTTCAACGTAATATTTGGTGTTCTATGTTTCGGTGTTCCTGTGCATTTTATGTTTATATTTACTATGGATATTTAAAATGCTAAATTGATGAATCTTAAGTTGTGATTGGATCTGTTTAACTGTTAACCAACAGAGAGAAAGTTTTGTAAAGTTGTGCGGGAATAACTAATGCATCCCCCCTCTCAGTTATTCAACCTGTTCAACATAGAGTGCGCTATCGAATTCAACAAATTTATTTAGAGAAGTGTATTGTTGTTGTAATCTCTCATTGGATTAATAATATACTTGCCCCTCGTTTTGTGGTTGAGTTTTTTACCTTACAAGTTTCTTCACATAAATTTGGTGTTATGTGTTGTGGTTTTGTTTTGTCTTTTCTTGATTTTGCAATCATATATTTTAAGGGATACTCTTTGGATTTAGAATTGTAATTACTTCCGTTTAAGTTCATAGTGTAAGATTTTTTCACCTTGTTTTACAATAATCCTTACCTAGAAATTAGAAATACTAGATTCTCCTCCCAAATATACAAATTTCAAATATAAATATCTTTTTTTTTTTAAGTATTCCAATACATTACATAGAAGTACTCCTTCATATACCCCATTGAACCATCAACCATTTTTACATTTCAAATCTCATGCAGAAAGTATACAATGTAAGTTATGTGTGGAATCCACAAGAATACTAGTTATTTAATGACACTAATATTGATTTATTTGTAACATTGCAATGTATGAATTGTTTGATAAATGCTTAATGGAACTAATTAAAATACAAAATAACTTGTCGTATTAACTTTTATTAAATTTTACCAAGAAAAAAAAATTTAAAATTTAAATAAAACACAATTAATATAATATTTAATTAATTGAAATTATTTATCAACATTTCAAATTTTGACTATGATTTAAGAAATGCAAAACCATTATAATGTGACTTAAACATGTGGTTAGTTTCAACTTCTTCGCATTAAAAAATTAAGAAAATTATCTCTTACTAAAAGAACTGATAATAATAGTCTCGTGGCCTACATTAATGACCAACAATTTCATATGTACCCATTACTTTAAGAATGAAAAGATGACTAATACATATTATTATTCAAAAGAAAAGTGACATTGAGAGCATGGTATGTATTCAATTCAGACGAAGAATTTAGTAGACATGATGTGGTAGGCGTGGCGTGGGTATTACATGCAAGTCCACATTCTTTTTCAATGTCACCCCAAAGTCCTCATTCATATCTAGTTCCTCTCCATTCATTCCATCTGGAAGAGTCCAATCAAAAGAATGGAGTAGTGAAGCTAAAATCAAATGAACCATTCTATATGCCAAAGGAATGCCCATACACATTCTTCTT
>MU225187.1:17873-37244 GCA_018584345.1 Thuja plicata | reverse complement strand
ATTTACAAATCCATCTTCCAGGGCAACCAAACAGTCCCAAAAAATGAAAACCAGGGTTTGCATAACTAGGCTATGGATAACCATGATTTGTTTCATTTTCCAATTCCCCAACCAAACGGGCCCTAAGTGAATTTGAAGGCCAAAAATAGAAATGGGAAGCAACGGGCCATTACCATATTTTCTCTTCGCTCTTACCGTGCTAATTATATTTCGCAACTGTAACGAGTGCAGTATTGACGGGGGAGATACTTTTTCCTTGGGTGCCTCGCTGACAGGAAACCAGACAATAATTTTAAAGAATGGAACGTTTGAGTTGGGATTCTTCTCCCCAAATGGAAGCAATAACTGGTATATCGGCATCTGGTATGGCAAAGTAGCAGAAAAGATGATTGTTTGGGTGGCAAACAGAGAGAGACCCACAAAGAAGAGGCCTGGCATTTTGAAGTTCTCTAGAGAAGGTGGTCTGGGAGTGTTTGATGCAGAGGGTGCATCTCTTTGGTCGGTCAACGTGTGCAACAAGGCTTCTCGGGCTGTGATTTTAGATTCTGGCAATTTTGTAGTGTTGAGCAATGACAATAAATCTGAGATTTCTTGGCAGAGCTTCGATCACCCAGTTGATACAGGGTTGCCTAGGATGAAGGTTGGAGGAAATAAAAATCTAGTCAGTTGGAAGAATTCATTGGACATAATTTTCCATTTCCCAAAACAATATCCTATATGTGACTGTTTGTTTCAGACATCTTTTCTGAGGGGGATGGGGTTGGACATAATTTCCCATTTCCCAAAACAATATCCTTGCCATCAATCACCTCAACTATAGAATTACAATCTACATGATGGCCTTCATAATGGTTAAGGCACTTAATAAACCTGAGAATATCTTGATCATCCTCAAAAACTTGCCAGTTGTAAACATTATCAGTGACAATTAGTCTAGTCTTAACTTCCACAATTAATACCCTACTCAAAGTCAAATCACCATTCTTTAAAGCAACATTAGCTAAAAAATCAGCCATGATGTTTTTTGACCTTTCTATCCATTCAATGTTAAAGGCGTCAAAAAATTCAATCTGATCCCCAATAGCATGCTTGTACATTTTTAATCTGTCATTTTTCACAGCATACTTGGATCTAACTTGTGCTACTACTAGCTCAGAATCCCCATAGACTTTGAAACATTTGATACCATGCCTAATAGCAATATTTTATCCCAAAAACAAGGCTTCATACTCCACAATATTATTTGTACACTGAAAAGTTAACAAGAACGAGTATTTGAATGTAGTACCTAATGGAGAAATAAATAGAACACCAGCTCCCGATCCCTCTTTGGAACAAGCTCCATCAAAGTACATTTTCCATAGGCCACCTTGTTGTGTGTTGAGCTATTCAATTAATGGATCAATATTTTTGCATTGTGGAAAGATCTTCTCTATTATGAGTTTTTCCATGTCTACATCCACACAACAATTAAGCATATTATCTTGCACCTTATCAACAGTCACTAGTGCTCAAGGTTTTATATACAATTTTACTTCATTCTCATTCACTAGGATTGTTGCAAAAGATAAGTCCAATTGGACATGACCTCCAACTGTTGCGGCCCACTGTCTAGAAAATAGCATACCATAATGGGGATGGGTATCTACAACAACTACATCCATTTTGTAAGTTGCCTTAGGAAAGACATCCATCTTAACTTCTACTCCTTTCAGAGTTCCCACCATAGGGCCTTCTCTATTATCCATGACATAACACCTTTCATATCAAGTATCAACATTCATACCCAATTCTTTCATTACACCACATGTCATTACATTTGCAGCGGCACCATAATCAATCATACAATTTTTTACAAGTTTGTTGTTTATCAAAAAGGTTACATAAAAAGGGTCTACTTGGGAGGGTTCTTGGGTAATCATATTACCTACATATAAGATAGGTGTTTCATTGCCAACACCCTTCATTTTTCTATCCCTTGTTTTATCAACAGGGTCATCAACTATCCCTTCGAAAAATGACATTGTAGCATCCCTATGTTCCTTTATTTTTAACATTTCAGTCAAAGGAATTGACACTTTCATTTGCATAAGAGCATGTTTCATATTAAATGCAGGTCATCTAGAAAAAATGTCATTTGTGCTCTTACCTTTGTTCCCTTTGTCAGTAAAAACTTACTTATCAACTTTTTCTTCCTCATTTTCTCCTTGGGCAGAAGAAAAATCTCCTTGTTTTGTACCTTCCTTCTTATTTTTATCTTTTCTTTGAGATCCTGCAACAACCTATGAGGCATCTTCTTTAATGAATACTGAAGCAGGCTTACCTTGACCAGGTTCTACTCTTCTATTTCTCAAATTGTAAGCAGTCCTAGCTTGATTGATTTCTGCTATGGTTGAAGATCTTTTCTCCTCATCACTAGGCAACCTGAAATGGGGATACTCTCTGTCATCACCTGAAGTATAGACAGTATTTTGCAACATAGTATCAGGTTCATCATCTGATTCAAAGAAAGCTTTTTGCTGGTATCTCTGGCAATGCTTTCTCCTACTATCTATATCTTCAACTGGCTCACCATCTTCAGAGGACCACATATCTTTATGCCTATTCATAGTGAGCATATTTACCACAGGTTTTTATTGTTCTAAGTTCATTTTCTCATTGCTATCCTCCATTTGTTCAAGTAAAGCTTGACCAACAACACATTGAAATGAATAATGGGGTAATTTGTAGGCAGAACACCAAGGGGTATTTTCTACATTGTATGCAACATTTCTTTTCAAAGGATCAGGGGTTACCTTAGTCTTTTGGCTCTCCTGATTTCCAACAATAGGTCTTCCATCCTTCCAATTTGTCTTGTATGGCAAATCCTTCAAATTTGGGATTTAATCATACCTTTGATATTGATACCTATTTTCATGAGGAGCCTTGTCATTTTTATCAACCTTAGTAGAAAGGTCTTTTATTGCACTTACTAATTTATCCACCCTATCCTCCTCCTTGGCAGGTTTACTTGTCTGTCATTTTGTATTCTTCCACAACCTTCCATCTTCTCTCTTTCCCATTTTTTTCGAAGATGGTCTATTGCTCTTAATGTTTATAGCCATTTTATAAGATTCCCTTAGACTATGTGGATTTTTATCCCTTAAAAGAAATGAAATCTTTCCTTCCATAGCATTGAAATACGTGGTTAAACATACTTCCTCATCTAGTCTCAAAACTTGAAATAACTTACTCATGGCCTTTTGAAATCTACTATTGAAATTTGCCATAATTTCATTTGGGAATTTCTTAATGTTGTTAAATTCATTTAACATAAAACTTGAATTAATATGTTCACGATATTGTTCTTTAAAAATTTCAACAAGCTCTTCCCAAGATACTATACTATTTTTCAGGTAAACTCTTATACCAGTCTCTAGAATCTTCATCCAAAGATTGAACAAATAATATTAATGAGTACATCCTTGTGATCAATTTCAAAGTCAGTCGTTTTATCAGTAAATTCTTTAAGATGTCCTTCACAAGTTATAGTATTATTTCCACTAAACTAGGGATTTTATCTCTTACCTCATTTGGGATGACGTTTGGATAACCAGGGATGCCATAAAAGAATAACAGACAATACCTATCCACATAGATGGGTTTTCTTTGAAAATTTGCAGTAACATGAGCTCCACTTACTCCTACTACAGCTTCCTGATTTCTTGTGCTCTTTGATACAACAACAACATGGTGACCACCTGAAATTTGTACACCTTGGATTAAGCCAAGAGTCTAATTTCTTTGACTAGGACCAGCTACTTGTGTAGCACTTGTGTTTGCAGTATTACTTTTTACACTATTTAAAAATGATAGCTTCTTTCTAATCTCAACTACTACTGCTTCCAACTCATCCTTTTCCAATTTCTTAGCAAGTTCTTCCTTTACCTTCCTAGCTTCTTCTAACTCAAGATCTTCCTATGACATCCCACCTAAAGAAACCACCTTTGGTTTAGGTCCTTCAATGTGGACACTAGATGACTTATGATTTCCCTTATTCTTAGGGTCTTGAGTACCAAAGACTTGGTTGATGATAGGTTACTCTTCAACCTTCTTAGGTTCTTCAACTTTATTTATTGCTATTTATCTAAAAAATTCCCCTTTTAAATCATCAACCTTCATTTGTTTTTGTCGTATCAGATCTTCTTTTTCTTTATTTCTCTTATGTAATGATAAATGGCTCTTGGAGTTTTCTCTCCCATTCAACAGCTTCTTCATCAAGACTTTCTGAATCTAGAAGGGTAGTATCAGATTCCTCCTCTCTCTCATTAGGAGAATAATAATCTCCATATGCACCCAATCCTAAGTCTGGAGCTTCTTCATACTCTGATATGTTTTCTTCATGACTATTTTGGATTGGATCCTCTCTCTTAATGTTCTCCTCTTATTTATTAGTTTGAGGAAGTCTTTTATCATTCTTTCCTTTTCTTGACTGACCTCCTCTAGAAGTAGTTGGAAGTCCATCTTCCATCTTTTCCTCTGGAATTTTTTCATCCAAGCTCTGGGATATTTGTTATTCATACTGAGAAAGTATATATATATATATATATATATATATATATATATATATATATATATATATATATTACTCAGCACTGATGCAGAGATTTCTAGGAGTCGCCACCCCAAACTAGTTGGGAGAGTACCACACTAACCAAAAAGAATATTTTTCTTCAAATTTCCCTAGCAAAGTCACCAATTTGTTAGAGCTTTTTGTTGCAGAATTCTATATAGAAGCAATGCTTGACTCTTATAAAACCCAAATTTTGATTAAGTCAAGAAACAAGTCTAATTAACGAGGATTAAATCCTCCTTCACTTTGAGCTCCACAGGATCAAGAAGGTGTACCTAACTTGATTTACTGTTCCTAAGTAAATCATGCAATGGATTAAATTTTCACAATTATCTGCTCCTACCTTTTACTGCAAAAGTTGATAACAAATGGACTACAAATGCTAACAATCAGCTTTATGCAGAGATTCACAAGCCAGACTATGAATTTGATAAGAGTATATACAATTGAAATAAGGATTCTCATCCTTCTTCTTTTTGAGTTCCAAAATCAGGCAAGGCTGACCTATTAACAACCCTAAATATGTACTAGTTGTCAATAGGTAGGCTTAATACAACATAGAAATGAAAATGATAATAGTTTGTGTATGGATTTGATGGGAACCACACAACCTAATGCATCAGACCAGTGCCTTATCCAATGGGCATAGATTCATTCAATGTGTAAAGTTCTTTAACATCAAAGATACGTCAAATGCAAATCTTGTAAATGATTACTGAATCAGACTATGCCTTACATAATCCTTTTATACTTCTTATAAAGTAGAAATAACTATTAAATCTGTTTCAATCTCCTACTCACTGAAACTATCTTAAGGATTTAATTCTCTGATTGAAAGAAACCTTAAAACCATTCGACACTCTGCCTTACAAAGTGATGAAATGGAATGTCCTTAACAACCAATCCAAATGAGTATAAAAACTGGAAACAGAGACAATTATTCATTCAATTCATGCAAATCATAGGAAAGTACATACATATATTGATATTAAAGCATCACGTACATATGAAATTATAGCCAAAGAGACCACTGATAAACTTGATCAAAATATGCAAAACTAGCTTTTGTGGCATAAAATTCCCATACCTACAAAATGATCATGGAAGTCCTTTTATAGAAACAAGGACCGCAAAAAGCTTCAGATCTAATTAGGTTTAGGGTTACAAATAATCTAAAATATTACACAACATACAACATTAATTTATCATAACAACTAAGTAGCTCTGTCATCCATTCTTTAAAACATTCCTTGCTCCAGTTTGTAAGAAATCTAACCTAGTTGCCATCTACCTTTGGAAACTAAAGAACCATACCCTGCAAAAGGAATAAAAGATGGAATATCTTGTCTGTATTAATTATTTCAGGAACTTTAACCCTTCAGATTTGCAGAAAGTCAACTACCTTTCTAGGAAAGCTCATGTTCTTTAAAATTAGATCCAATCTGCATTATAAAACTCTAAGACCACTCTTTATTTATGGCGAAGAACAAAACATGGTAAGCCAAGGGTTTAAAATACTATTTACATGATAACAGAAACCCTAAGAAGATAATCTCTGATTAAATGTGCTCAAAAACACCAACCTCTCCTCCATACGGTATCCAAGAGGTGTAAAAATATAGCCAAGAAGATCAGATTGATCCATTAAACTCTCTGTAGCAAGACGACGTAGATCAACACTTAGAAAACCTGAGAAAGCATTTCAAATATTTGAAAAGTAGTTAAACGGCTACAGGTAGTGTGTAAAAATCCATCGACAACCCAGATTTGAACTTTCTATTACTTTAAAACAAAGTCGTAGATTCTTTTTAGGTTACCTGGGCTTTCAAATCTGACCTTGGACAGGTGGCACACAGGCGCAATGCCTCAAAGAATAGATCATGATCACTTTTGCATTAAGGATTCACGCTCATCGGATGATCTTTTTCAACTTATCTGATCTTTACTTTATCTCTAACCTCAGCCCTTAACCTTCTTTAAACTATCCTTGAACTCTTGTCAACTGATTTCTTATTATCTCCTAGTCGCTGAATCCATTAGCTAACTCTAGTCACATTTTGAGATTAAGCACACGCCACAAGATTAAGGCAAGTACCTAACAAGATCAATGGCCTACGCTGAATCTTGACACTTTCCATGACATCAAAAAAATATTATGAGATTACACGCCATCCACACGATCAACAATGCATCCACAATTTAGATTCGATCTTCGCTGGCCCACTTTTAACTTTACTTGTCTTGATTACAAATTTAGTTCATTCTGAGATTGCGCGACTGAAGAGAATAGCCAAGTTGCGAGAAATTTTCTTAACAACAGAGTTTATTCAGAGATCTGGTGCAAAACCTACGATCATGTTATAATGGAAACTCGATCAACAATCCATGCTGAATCTCCCAATGTTTGAGCTGACCTCATCTTTATCCAGTAATCATGCACCAACCGCACATCTTTGTTCAGGTCGATGGCCTACGCTGAATCACTGAATGAACTTAACAAAGCTTGATCTTAACTCGGGTCTATCACAAGATTTAGAGATAAACAAAGTCTTTGAATCGCTAAATCATTTCTTGACCTTGGATTTTATCTTTAGATTACACGCCAAGCAAACGATCAAAACAAGATCCACGGTCAGTGCCAAGTCTTGCAATATTTCTATACTTGATCAATTCTTCATGAGATTATATGCCAGCTAGAGGATCAAAAAGACATCGACAGTCTACGCTTGATCGCTAAATCCTTCTATAATTTTTTAAATCATCTAGAGATCACGCGCAAACGCTTGATCTTTTTATACATCAATGATCATTGTTTAATCTTGAAGTAAACCTGACCAGACTTTGAGCTTTATCATAGGTTTATTACGAGATTACGCGTCTGAAGGAAACGCCAAGTCACGAGAAAATATCTTAATCTTAGATTTTATTTAGGGATCTAGCGTAAGCCACATGATTAACACAAGATCAACGATGCATGTTTAGTCTCTAAATATTTCTATACAACATCATTTCTTCCTGAGATTACACGCCAGCCACAGATCTCTGATCTGATCAATGGCCACAATCCTTTCCATGCAAACTCTACCATAACTCAGACTTAACCTTTCTTAACCACGATCAAATTTGGAGATTCAGCGACTGAAGAAAACTTGAAGTCGATAATCATTTTTCCTAACTCAGGTAACATTACGAGATTACACTCAGTCCATCAAATCATGTTAGAAATAGAACTCAATCAATAGTTTGTGCTGAATCTCAAAATAAATTTGTACTTGCCCAATTCTTTGCGAGGTCATGCGTTAGCCCTAGATCTTCATTTGCATCAACGATTCGTGTTAAATCTCAGAACATATTGGTACTTGATCATTTCATTGCGAGATTACACACCAACCATAAGGTTTCATCTGCATTAACTGATCTCACATAATCTTGAGATCTTTAACTTAATCATGAAACCATCTGGAGATCTCATGACTGAATAGAAAAAATAACCTTGCCTTTAACCTTGGGTCAATCTGGATATTTTGTGACTAACTGAGTCTCGAGGTCACTGAATGAAAAGTCTAAATCTGAGTTTTCTCTGATATTATGCGCAAGCCACAAGATTTAAAACAAAATCAACGATGTGTGTTTAATCTTGATACATAAGGAGCATATTCTATATCCTTCTGAGATCACGCGACAAGGTAAAGACCAATAAAAAGAATATTCTTCGACCAAGCACATGACAAAATAAAAACTTAAGTGGCTCTGAAAAAGTAACTCAAAATTATAACAAGACACGAAGGGTTTAGGGCTTTTTTTTTTACCAACGGCTATAAATTTAAAACTAGGGTTTAAGACTTTGCAAGACATAGCAGGATTTTTCAAGATTTAGACCAAATTTCTTGCAAATTTTTACACTACTAACAGCTTCATCGTAGATCAAATATTTTTCACTCTATTTTAGATTGAGCATTTTTGAAGGGTAATCCTCTACTGTTGTTATCTTTCCATTGTAGACTATATTCTTGTTGACTTCATGTGGGAATTTGCCAATTATTTCTCACATTTCCTTTGTGGCTTTCAACAACCTTCTTTAATTTGAGATTACATTTGGTAGATTGGCAGTCATTTGGTAGTTGAGTCTACTATCCAAATAGGCTTAGTTCCTCTTAATTTGTGGGAAATTGGCATGTGATCTCATTATTGGTTAATCACATATTTATTTCAAGACATGGGCATTTTATATTTTATTCATAGACATTTTGGTAGATGCACTTTCATTGCATTGGTTCATGATTCATTTTTTGTCCCTTGATCGTGCCTTGATTGGTCTGTCACATGAGAATGGGCTGAATGTATCTATATTGAATTGGCACTTGGTTTGAAGTCTTTGACTGATGGGATATGTGTATTCACATAACCATTATGTTGATCCACCCAAGTGACTGGCCAGAGCCCAAGTGATCGGCTAGAGCCCATGTTTCCATTGTGGTTGTTGATTAATGATATTCTTTAAATGATGTGAAAGTGTTTCAATTTATTGCAGAGCTCTGATACCATGTTAGGATAGGTCATCCTATATCTCGGAGCTAGTCTACAAACATCTTCCAAAAGAGAGATAATCAACAGATAAATTGTATTGACATAAGGTGAGTATAAAGATATGTAAATACTCTTCTTAAATAGGCAAGAGAAGAGCTTAAGAGAGGAAAAGGTTGAGACAAGTGTCTCAAACTAGTGGTAGTAGATTTCTAACATAACTCAACAATATCCTCTAGGATATGTTGAGTCCAAATAGGACTAAAAAATATCCATCTAACTCATTAATGAGTTTTCCTAAGTAAATTTAGATAAAGAGTAAACTGGTACAAAATATTTACTCCAATAGTGTCCACATGGAACATTGATTTATATTCAAAATAAGGTACCCTAAAATACAAAGAAAGGGCCCGTAAATCAAGAGATATGTCACTATTATGGTGAAGAAGTGAATAGGGATCCAACAAGAAAGAAATAGTAATAACTTTAGTAGGTAATTCACATTTTCCCTTTAAAGAAATTTCTTTCCTTTATACAATAGTCTACTAAGTATGGAATTTACATTAGGCATGCAACATAATAGACTTAAAATTGAATTTACCTTTAATTTGTATTTACAGTAGTAACTATACGTGCACCAAGAAGTTCTTTGATGAATGAATTTTCATGACCTTTGACTAGAAACAAGTAACTTCCTTGGCATAAATTTTAAACAGTTGCATCTATAGAATTGTAGTTTAAAATAAATTGTTAAGTATGTTACCTAAAGATACCACAACAAATTAGTTTAGTTCATCTAAAAACTAATTTATAGCTAAAGAATACAGTTATTGATTGTTCACATTTTCTATTTGAGTGTGTTTAGTGGTTACCACAACCAGTTTCCAATATAGTTATCACAACTAGTTACTACCATATATTAATTAATCACCATCTTGAACATATCATTATACTCTCTGCTATCATATGAAATTTAAATCCTAACATAAAATATGATCATAGAACATAGTGTTCAAACATAGGAGTGGTACTTGACAAATAAGGTTGTTGATGCATTAAGTAGAAGAAGGAATTTGTTGAAACAGATGAGAGTTGGAGATTGGGATTTGATGAGTTGAATACCTTGTATGTGGATCACCCTAATATTTCAGAGTACCCTTGGAAAGCTTATAGCAAACTTGTTATAGCAGACCGAAGCAAATGGTTGGACTATTTTATTCAGGATGGTATTTTATTCAAAGGGATTCAGTTGTGTATACCTAGAAGTTCTATGAGGGATAATTTGATTAAGGAGAAGCATTGTGGACGAGTAGCTGGACACTTTGGTATTGATAAGACAATTGATTTAGTAAGTGAAAATTATTTTTGGCCTCAGATTCATAAGGATGTAAGGAAGTTTATTCTGAATTGTATCATTTTTCAAGTTGCTAAGGGAAGTAGTCAGAACATCGGATTGTATACACCTTTCACATTGCCAATAAGGCCTTGGAAGGACATTAGGATAGATTTTTACTTGGGTTACCAAAGACACAAAGAGGTAATGATTCTATAGTTGTGCTAGTAGACAAATTTTCTAAGATGTCACATTTCATACCTTGTAAGAAGACAACAGATGCGATACATGTAGAAGATTTATTTTTCACAGAAATTGTGAGATTGCATGGATTGCCTAAATGCATAATTTTAGATAGAGATAGTAAGTTATTTGGCTATTTATAGAAGACGCTTTGGAGGAAGATGAAGAATAATTTGAAGTTTAGTTCTACATTTCACCCATAGACCAATGAACAAACAGAGGTATTGAATAGGAGTTTGGATAACTTACTGAGATGTCTAGTTAGAGAAAATATTAGTAATTGAGATTTGATCTTACTCCAAGAAGAGTTTGCATACAAAAATTCAATGAATAAGAGTACATGGAAGACACCATTTGATATAGTTATTATTTTTAACCCTAAAGGAGTATCAGAGTTGAGGTATATTAGTCATGAGATCAAGAGGAGTACAAAAAATGAGTAATTTTTAGAACTTATGAAGTCATTACATGAATCTAGGTTAATAAACATTTGGAGATAATGAGTCATACATATAATGAGAAAGTGGATATAAAGAGAAGACATAAGGAATTCCAAGTGGGGGATGAAGTAATGGTATATTTGAAGAATGACAGATTTCCATTGGAAACATATAATAAGCTGAAGATGAGGACGTTCAGACCATGCAAGATCGTAAGGAAATTTGATTTGGGGAATGCATATGACGTGGAGTTACAAGGACATAGAAATTTCACCTATATTCAATGTTTCTGACTTGAATGAGTATCATGAACCTGATTTTCATGACAATGATGAATCATATGTTGAGAAATAGTATCCTAAGATGTGGTTGGAGGAAATAGAGATGATTTTGGATAACCAAATTAGTAGAAGTACAAGAGGCAAATAGTACATAGAATATCTTGTAAAATGGAGATGCAAACCAGTTAAGGATTCTTCGTGGATTTATCAGACTGAGGTAGACCACCTTGGTTTTCCTTTAGTACCAGGAAAGTGAGAGAGTCACATTTCAAATAACCCTGGGTGTCTGATGTAGGAGCATCTTGGGTTCATGGCAATCTTGTATCAACAAAAAGTATTTGGTTTTTGTCAGTTTAGTCTCCAAATTTCTTTTAGAGTTTATTTAGTTTGGATCATTTGGAGTCGTGAACCTTATGGCATGTTCTTGGACTCTTTTGAAACCTTCTCCTAGGCTCAAATCGCATTTGGTTACTTCGCATATAAGATATTGTAGATTTTTGGTCTGGCTTAATTGTTCTTCATGTTTTCTGGCCAGTCTGTATTTTATGATCTTGCAAAGGATTTTTCCGATCGGTGAATCTTAATGATGCATTTCTGGATGTTATTACATTTGTGGTCGACCTACTTGAAGAATAATGATTCATGTCTCACCAATTTGAGGGAGATCCTTATGATTTGGGTCTTGACCTATATTTGTAATACATTTTCTTCTACTTGGGAAATGTAATATTCTTAGGCCAACCTGATGCTTGCAAATTATTTATAAACTCTTGTAGTCGATTCCTTCAGGAATCAGAGGAAACATAGAAAAGGGAACACCAGTATAGCCAAGAAGCTGAGAACATAATAGCTAGAGTAAAAAGGTAACCTAAAAGCTCTTGAATAGAGGCATGTGTGCCCAGAATGCATGACTGCATGTTGCAAATCTATTGTACTTGATTACCTGATAATAAGAAGGTTGCTCTTCCATTTCTCTCATGTATTTTATGTGTTATTTCCATTGTGTGACTCATGCTACAAGGATTTGACTGATCGATTTTCCTCCATCCTTAACAGCAGCATCCATCTACCATCTCTTTTCTATGACAAAGCTACTATTGATGCAACCTGATCTCTCTTTTATCTTAGCCTCCAAACCATCCCCATAATCCATAATGGTCACTAATGCCTTAAATAGACATCATATTCAACCATCAGACAAGATCTACTACCCCATCCCACTAGTCCCAATCCACTTGAATCACCATCTCTCATGACTATTCATGACTATTCTATGTTCAAATAATGGTCTTTATTTTTCCATGCACTAAGCCACTCACACAAATACATGAGGTGCCCCAAGTATAGTCCACACAAGCCACTATCTCCCAACTATCCATGACTATTATTTCATCCACCAATGTTCCCACCAGATCACTATGTCCTTAGCTACTATGCAAGCACACGTGATGCTTCAAGTATAATTTTCCTAATCACAAATTATCGTAGCATCTGGTTTGATATGTAGTAATATATGATATTCCATTTTTACTTTTTCCTAATTCAAGTAATACCCATCATTGCTCCACATATAGATATGGGTTATATATAATATTTTCTACCTAGAACTTCTTCAAAACTTAATGAGATCAGGCAAAATCTCCCCAATTATGACATTAATGTTTTATCCCTAAACTAAATACACATAGGTCCTTATTCTCTTATAATATTTGAAATCCATTTATCCCTTTAGCTCCTTATTCTCTTATAATATTTGAATGCCCTTTAGGGTGTTGTCATGTTCTCAACTTGAAATAATAATTCAGGAGATAAATATAAACAAAGAAAGCCAAATGCTTGGTCACACTTATTGGAATACTTTTCTTTGTCCTTGGCTGCATTAGGTTCTTTTTTTGTTCCCATTGTTACCCTATATAAGCCTAAATATTCTTAAGCATTAGAATTACTTTCAACTTCTAATCATAATAATTGTAAGGAGTTAGGGGTTGTATAGTCACATTAGGATCCATGTTGCTAGACTTAGATTGTTGCTTATATAATGCAGAAATGAAGAGCACTTCTTGAGGAAGTGTAAAAAATAGAATATACACAATACCCCCTTGATTACCCTCTTGATTATATGTTTGATCCCCCCTTATTTTGGCACTTTATAGAAGGAGTGCTTTGCAACCAAACCCCCCTAAAAACTAAAAATAGAACTTTATAATGATAGCGTATTAGTGTCCCTTTGGATTTGTGATGGAAAAACATGCACTTTTGCAAAAAAAATAGAACTCAATTTCGAGTTCGTGAGCAAAATTTATCCTTCTCCAAAAAAAAATAGTTTATGGTGAATAATTTTAATTCCACCAAAAAATAAATTTGCCAAATCAAAGAGGATGGGCCAAAGTTAAACCCCTTGGGAACTGAAAGAACCAGGGACTAAAATCCCATATGACCAGAGGCTAGAGTCTAAAAAAGGTGCAACCACGAAAGGAGGAAAGAACTGGAGTGGTGGAAAAACCGCCCAAGAAACTCGGATGATGTATCAGAATAAAATTGTCACATCTCTAGTAGACTCCTAAATGATGACGACTTGTATAGAAAAGTGTCAAATGATCATGGATGACTAATTAGGCTTAAAATGCCTAAGTGTAATTGCACAAAATAAATACACTAACAATATCCTTGATTAATAAATGAAAAGTTGTCATCTCATACTATCACCACTCTACTAAGAATATCAACATCACACAATGAGTCCAAATCGCCACATCACCATGATATGCCAAAGTAACACCGCCTTTTACACTATGTGCTCATGCTCTACGAACCCCACTATTAGCTCCAATACCCTTGAATACCTCTGTTGGGTCATCAAAAGTGGTAAACTTTGTTACATATAAGCTACATACATGCCAGTTCTTAAAACTTTGCCTAAGATAGCATAAAAGCTATCCTTTTTTTATAAATGTGTTCTGTACCTGACATATGTGCATGCATATTACAATGCAATGCATGCCCATTATTTGGTACATATGTTTCACTAATGAATATTTGCTTAACATATGCACTCTTTTTTGAGCATGCATGTACTTCATATCTAAATATACGCATTGCCTAAAGCTATGCATATGCTCTACATTGAATTTCATCCTATAATGCCTACATTATGATACACACTTAACCTATTTATATAATAATTAAATATACTCATAAAATCAATAATCAATCTTTTCCCTCCAAATCATAAATTCAATTCTATGTAATTGAAAAAATTATTAAATCCAACTTATCAATCCTAAATTCTAGCCATCAATTCAATTAACTAAATCCTGGCCATCTATTCTTAATTACTTTCTATCTAAATTCATGTCAAATTTTAATGTCCCCTTTCACTTAAACAAATAAGTTTCAGCCCTTCATATACCAACTACCAACATTTTATTTTTCCCTACTCATCAAATTCATATTCAAGATTCCTCCCATTGAATCCTCCCAGCTAATTCTAAATCGATTTGAACCCTTCATCCTTCATTTTTCTCATCCCTTGTAAATAAATTAATCCTCATCGCTAGACCAGATTAATGATGAATGAAGAAATAAGAAGAATCTATTGAGACAATATATATTGTCACATAAAAGAGTCCCACAAACAGCCCAACATCAAACATGTCAATACAAATCTTCAATTCAAATTTACTATTCTTAATTCACTCAATCAAAGATAATAGGGTTGGAAGTTGGATCCATTCTTGTTTCCATACCTTTTCATCTGCTCACCTTCTACAATTGTAAAGGAGTGGCTGAGGACCAAGAAGGAAGTTGCAAAACAAGTGATTAGTTTGAAATCTGAGATACACAGGCAGGTTTTCTTTGGATTGCGCGGTCCCACATCCATATGCTGGCCTATCGGAAGGAATGCACCCAGAAATTGTACCTTCAAAGACCAGGCAACTTCGCTTCTTAAAGTTGCAGGAATTTTCAAACGTATGTGGTGCAGGTTCGAAGCTCAATCATTTTCAAATTGGAATGGAAGGCTTCGCCAAGCACTAGCATTTTGAAAAATGTGCGTAAGAGTGCAATTTTTTCTGTACTCGGTCATTCTTCATATCTATTTCATTTGACATTTAAAGAGTCTGAACTACGTGGAAGGTGCAATGTTTTGTAGGTGCTTATGCAAATTCTCTTTGGTTTTCTGTTTTATATGACCATGCCATGTGCAATATGTAGGTCTGAATGAGATAAAGCTGATTATGATGCCACATCATGTATATCTGTAATGATGGTATATTATTATTATTTATAAGATAAATATATAATTAGCTTAAAAAACATACACAATCAAAATCAGAAATTCAAGCTTTAAATTCAAAAGGATTATGGAAATCTGATCGATTTAGCTAAATAATTATTTTTCATGTACTAGTTAACTTGCATGTTCATTTATATAATTTTCTTTCATAAGTCGCTTACTCTCAAACAAACATAATTTGTCCTTAGAATATTCATTTTTTATTTGTTTTAGTTAGTACAGGGTTCTTTTTTAGATGTTTCTATTAAGAAAAGTTATTAACATATTTGTGTTCTCAATCCTTCTATTCTTATTTCAAGATATAATTATTTTTTTCATATACTCGTGCATTAGTTGTCTTGAATATTAATGCATGCAATTTTTACTCTGAAATTGTAATTTTGCATTGTTCAATAAAGTCTCAACAAGTGTGTTTTTGGGATGGGTATAAATTGTTGCACAATTTCTAAATGTTTGCAATTCAAATGCAACTTTTGATCACTTATTCTTAGTTTCTAACTTGTGGGTTTCATATTTCTTTAGTCAAATGGGCCCATTCAAGTCCATTGAACTCTTAACAACATATAATTAGAGCTGAGTTTCTGGTTTTTGATTGTGTGTATTTTTTTAGCATCAAAGAAAACGAAGCAAATTTTGTTATCTCAAGAGATATGGATATTATTAACACATGCATTTTGAATGAGGAAATATTAAAAAATGCTTATCCAAACAAATTGGTTCAACTAATGGCCCTTATTGCTATACATTTTTAATTAATTTAGTATTTCATATTATGAAATGTGATACATCTAAAGAGACCTAAGACATGTTAGATGCATTGTTTGGTAAGATGTACATAAAGTCAAAGAATCACAAGTAGAATTGTCTTTCCTTATATTGATTATTATTCATAACTTAAGAACTTTCTAGCTAATTTTACATAATTATGATTAAAAAATTTTGTAGTGAGAAGAAGACGGACTTTAAGTTTTTTTAAATTATTGTTAAAATTTAATCCATTTTCTATAGTTCGATGACATGAACTAATATGAAACTCTCATAGGATACGCAGGTTTGACAAAAAGGTTATAAATCAATTTAATAGCAAATAATTATTATGTTATATGAGTCATATGTCAATGTTCATTTCATACACAAATATACATCTTGTTAAGATTTTGTACAATATAGATTTTAGAATCTTTATCAAAATTCTTTGTTAGTGATTATCTACTCCATATGCTCCTTTTTTTAATTTACATTTAACTTTATAAAATAACATTCACTTTAGACATGCGTGTGTTAAAATAAAAACTCTTACATTGTATGTTAAATCTCACAACTATTTACATAGAAAAATATTATTAATAGTAATCTTAATATTTTCAAATAAACCATACACAAAATTTATGTTTGTAAAAAATAAGTCCTTTTAAGTAAATAAAATAGCTACCAATTGATGTCTCTTAACATGAATACTAATATTTAAGATATCTATACTAATACTTTAACAAATACATATCAATATTAAAAATAAATTGCTCCTTAGTGTGCAATGAGTACACCAAAGAGATGTGGAGGGTAAATTAGGAAACGATTTGGTCCATTTTTTGCATGCATTTGTGTAGTACATGAGGTCAATTGGTAGCCCAATTAGTAAATGATTTTGTTTGTGTAACAAAATCTCAAAGGAGAATTGATAACCTCAAACAATCTATATATCCACTTACATGAATCCAAATATGAATGAGGTAAAAAACCTAAATAATAAAGATAATTAGGCTCTGTTACCAATAGGCTAAAAATAGAGAGAGTAGGGGGGAAGATAGTGATATAGTGATTTAAAATATAAAGTAAAAAAATACATAAAACTTTAAACAACTAGAAAAAAAAAATATTAAAACTTAAGTAAGCCCCTTAGAAAGTGGTTTTGTGTAGGGAGAATTTAGATTAATAATTATGGAGTGATAGATTCTATTATTAGAATTTTTTTTAGTAAGAATGTATTATTTTTAGATTTGATTGAAAGAGTGCTTTTGGTAGAAGTTTAGGTTGACATTTCACGATCTATCATTTCCCTTCTCTTACTTTATGTGCATGATAGATCATGGAGTTTGTTCTAAAATGTGGATGGAAAATTGCATTAAAGATTTAAACAAGAAAAACTAATAATTTAAGACCTTGAAATTTGGACAACCTTAGAAAGTAGTCCCATTTAAGGGGGCATTATATTTAATATTATGGAGTCATAAGTTCTATGTTATAAGAGTTTTCAATTAGTAGCGTGTATTAATTTTAGATTTTACTCCATGAGTTTTTTTTCAAGTTGTTTCAAGTTAAATTTAGTGATTTGTCATTTCGCTTCTCTTGTTTTCTATTTCTAATGATGAAACTCGTAGTTTGCTCCAAAATATTGAGGGAGACAAAAATCACATGTAAAAGTAAGACATTCTATTATCACAGATTGTATATTTTAAATTTTTGGTGATGGTTTGAGATATAGAGTTTGAATTTTTAATTGATTTAATTTTTATTTATTTAAAGTTATTACACTAGATTATAAATAAAAAATTTATAATTACGATTAACTATTAATTATAATGTTATGATTTAACATTAAGATTTTGATTCTTGATTCATAGACTTAATTTCTTTATTCATTAAATTTCATTATCATGCACTAGGTAAGAACACATGTCCTACTAGCGGCTATAACGTAAGGTTAATTTGTCCTATCGCAAAATGTGAAGTTTTACAAAATATGCAGATCATAAAGAACATATGCACATAATTTCACAAAATCTGTTAGGTTATCTAGTTTTTGAAATTTGGTCAATAGTACATTTTATAGGGAGCTTAGCTGTGTCCTTTGTTCATTACGAATGCAATACGAAAATAGCTCGTCTTTTTAAAGATCCATGTCCTCAATTCTGAACCACATTTATTTGGTTTTATTCAAGATGTAGTAAACCGTATTAAAGCATAACTAAACAAGGTTGCAGAGCAACGAAGTTCCTACCAAGGTTATTTAAGCATTACAAAATAATTTAAAAATGTATAATAAAAACTCCGAATAAAAAAACTAAAAAACTAAGATTCTCTATATAATTACATTAAACTATTAAACTATTTACTATATATTTACTTTTGTGAAATTAAATGTATTCACTATTAATAAGAGGGACCTACTTTAACATTTTAATAATTTTGTACCTCTATTTTTATATTTTTATTGTCTATAAAGTGTGAAAAACCATTCTTATTATTAACTTTTTATTTATTTTAAATTTATTTTGTTTTGCAAATAATGCACGGGCTCATATGCTAAAAAAAATTTAAGCCAATCAAATTTGAAAAACCAATCTCTAAAATTTGTTTTCTTATAAAAATTTGCAATAATAAAAGGTGAAAATATAAAGAGATGGGTGTACAAGACCATATAGAGTCATAAAATATAATATAATTATGTTATAATAAATATAATTCAATATAAATATAATATTTAATTTAAAATAATATAATAATATATAATATATAACATAAAATAATATAAATATAAATATTTTTACATATAGTATTTAACATTACATATAAATAATATATAAATATAAATAAATTATAATATAATATAAAATAAAATTAATATAAACATAATTTTAAATATG
>MU225187.1:6909-17810 GCA_018584345.1 Thuja plicata | reverse complement strand
ATATGAAATTATACAGTATATGTCATTTTAAAACTTTGTAATTGCAAATAAATATTTATGAAAAAATTGTTCATATAAGCCATCTATAACCAACTTTGCAAATCCAAACAAATATTTCTGAAAAATCTTATCGGGTGATTTGTATGAGCCAATCATATTGTAGAAAACTAATTTTGTTATTATGTTTTGTTAAAAATTGAGTAGGTTTACATTATTTAAACTTAATATTTTTTGAAATAAGAAAATATTTGCAACCTGATTTGCTAAAAAATGAATTATTAATAACAGGTTAAGAGGAACTAATAACTGACTGAAAAAAGAACAAGATAATTGACAAGAGTAAAATCTGATGGCAATCAGACTTTTGATCGTCTTACAGGTCTCTAAAGCATTTCGGGTCATCGACTTTAGAAATCATCCGATCTATTTCATATAATATAAGAAACATCTTCAACATAAATATAATGATATTCATATCATTATCATATATTTTTCAACGATTATTAATCGTCAAACAGTTGATAATTTGTCATTTCAAAAAAAAACATAAGTTTTCAAAGACAATTTTATACCGACCACTTTACACGTAAATGAGGTTAACAATCATGACAATTGAACCTACTAAATAAACATTTTCAGCCATTTCTTTTTCTCCGTTGCTCCGTTTCAAGCGGAATTTCTGGCTTGACCTTGACGCCTACCTTCTCTCTGCAGGGAATTCTTAAAGTCGTTTAACAGGCGATTGAATCTCCCTACCAAAAATTATTGCAAACCACCTTTCCCCCGCGTTAATTATATTCCGAAAACCCTAGTCTCATTTTCCTAAATGAATTTGAAGACCAAAAGTAGAAATGGGAAGCAACGGGCCATTACCATATTTGCTCTTCGCTCTTACTGTGCTAATTATATTTCGCAACTGTAACGAGTGCAGTGCTGACGGGGGAGATACTTTTTCCTTGGGTGCCTCGCTGACAGGAAACCAGACAATAATTTCAAAGAATGGAACATGCTCAGGGATTCCGGAAGAATCGGAAGCTGACTTGCAAATGATTGCTATGCAAATCCAGGCTCAGCAATTGAAAAAATCCCATCAACCAATGAGGTAGAACTCCTGCAAAGTGATTATGAGAAAGATTCAGATACCAGGAGAATTAAGACCCCATATCCAGCCTGGAATATTCCCTGCAAGACTGTTGTTAGATAAATCCACATCTCCAACTTCATATTGAGTGATGAGGAATGTTGGAAACCCGCCTTCCATGTTACATGAACCTAATCCTAGCGTTTGTAAAGAGAATTTTGGGATCCATGTTGGACTGAACCTGACAGTTAAAAGATTATCGGAAACATATAAAATGACAAGTTTGGTAAGATTATGAAGGTGAGACTCAAAGTGGGGATTTTTCAGAGTCTCACCTTCATAATCTTACCAAACTTGTCATTTTATATGTTTCCGATAATCTTTTAACTGTCAGGTTAGTCCAACATGGATCCCAAAATTCTCTTTACAAACGCTAGGATTAGGTTCATGTAACATGGAAGGCGGGTTTCCAACATTCCTCATCACTCAATATGAGGTTGGAGATGTGGATTTATCTAACAACAGTCTTGCAGGAAGTATTCCAGGCTGATATGTGGTCTTAATTCTCCTGGGTATCTGAATCTTTCTCATAATCACTTTGCAAGAGTTCTACCTCATTCGTTGATGGGATTTTTTCAATTGCTGAGTCTGGATTTGCATAGCAATGATTTGCAAGGTCAGCTTCCGATTCTTCCGGAATCTCTGAGCATGTTTGAGTCGGGGTTCTTCAGCCCAAATGGAAGCAATAACTGGTATATCGGCATCTGGTATGGCAAAGTAGCAGAAAAGACGATTGTTTGGGTGGAAAACAGAGAGACCCGCAAAGAAGAGGCCTGGCGTTTTGAAGTTGTCTAGAGAAGGTGGTTTGGGAGTGTTTGACGCAGAGGGTGCATCTCTTTGGTCGGTCAACGTGTCCAACAGGGCTTCACGGGCTGTGATTTTAGATTCTGGCAATTTTGTAGTGTTGAGCAATGACAATAAATCTGAGATTTCTTGGCAGAGCTTCGATCACCCAGTTGATACAGGGTTGCCTGGGATGAAGGTTGGACGAAAGAAAAAGCTAGTCAGTTGGAAGAATTCAATGGATCCAGCCCCTGGCCATTTTTCTCATCGATCGGATCCGTCAGGGATCAAACAATTTGTGCTAACATGGAACAATTCTGTACAGTATTGGGAGAGCGGACTTTGGGAGGGCACACGTTTCAGTGAAATTCCGGTAATGGCGTTGACAGGCTTGTACAATTACAGCTTTGAAAATATTAGCTCTGGTTTCTATGTCAGTTATACACCGAATCCTCCTAACAGTGCGCTCTCACGTTTCATCATGCACAAATCCGGACAGTATCAGCAATATTCTGCAGCAGGTTGTTGCATTTGCAGAGGAGTCAGACATAGAAGAGGTGAGAAGAGGTATTGTTGTGGGGTTACTGTGCATTGAAAAGGATGAGAATGTGAGGCCAAGCATGAGGCAACTGGAGCAGATGCTACAAGGGAAGACGGACGCTCCAACTCTGCAGATTCCGAGCAATAGCGATGTTATTGCTTGCACTAAGGTAAGTGGGGAGGAAGGTTAAAGTATATCCTGAGTGGGGATGAGGCTGGATATAATTGGACTCTAGCTAGTGATATTTAGACTACATGTGACTGTTTGTTTCAGACATCTTTTCTGTATTGGTTCCTTCTTTAGGGTCCATTCCTCGTAATTTCAAATGCGTGACAAAAGAATCCGTACCTTTTCTTTTTGTGGTTAAATGGTATTTACACATTTGTCCAGATTCCTCCCCCACTTGTTTGATTCTCAAAGAAAGCATAATTTGTCTCTTCTTTTGAGATGCGAATGAATTATTGTGTGAATCCACTTGAAATCTCTTCTATTGTGTGAATATGCTTACAAGGGAGCATTATGGCGATGTTATTGCTTGCAATAATGTAAGTGGGGATGCAGTTTGAAGCGAAGTTTTTCTGTGACAATTAATTGAGGTTGGACATAATTGGTTTTGCTATTCGTATTTAGACTACATGTGACTGTTTCACGCATCTTTTTTTTGTATATTAGGGTTTATTTCTCATAATTTCAAATGTGCGATACAAACTTCGTACCTTCTTTTTTCGGGTTAATAAAATATTATTCATACATTTGTCACTGCTTTGACACTCAAAGAAAGCATAATTTTTTTCTTCTTCTGAGATGCTGATGAATAATTGTGTGAATCCGTTTGAAAAGAAAATTGTCTTTTAGAATTTGGGAGGTTCTTATTGTTGATTATGTACTCCAACCGGCTTGGACTGTTCAACGTCTTGTTGTTTACCTGTCTTGCGGGTCGTCTCTACACGCACTTCACAGACTTCAAAAAGGGTGGATAATGTAAGCCCTCGTTTGGTTAAGGAATTAGAATTTGATTCAAGACCTGATTATTTCAAAATAAGGTTTTGAAATTTCGGTTTTGTGTATTCGGAAGATAGTTTGGACCGTTTGGTTGACTCGGAAGATGACTGAGACAATCCATCTTCTACGTTTGGTTGCCAATTTCAAAATTAGAATTGGAACTGAGAAATTCCTATTTCTGTATTTAGTTCTACAATTTCAAATGTCGACTTTAACAAAGAGCTTTCTTTTGATTATATACTCTGGTGATCCTTACCATGTGCCTGCAACTGTTGTTTGGATATGCGTCTCATGCTCAAAATGCAGTCTCAATGGAATCAAACGACTGTAAGATATACATAAAATAGATTGGGTTGAGACAACCTTAGAAACAGTCAAGCAAATACCACGCCCTTTGCCAGTCCTTCCTCTATGCGTAGATTAGGGATTCTTGAAAAGAAAATATAATCTCATGGTTTGCTATGATTGCTAGTTACACACAAACATGAGTTTTGTAAAATGGCTTCAGACACTTTCAAGGAAATGCACTCAGACAGTGTAAAGTCAATTCCACAATTTTTACCAACATCCTACTGTGTGCACCATAATGGGAGTCATCGAGCAGTGTTAGGGTGTCCATCATTGCATAGTTCAAAGCATACACAAGGCAAATGAACTGTTGTCAACATGCCTTAGAGATATTGTGGTCTCCAGATCTGTCCCCATCACATGAAACATACAAATTGGGTTTGGAAAAGGGGGTTTTGAAAACTTTCAATAAGGCATAGATCGACTATATAAAGCGAGTTTTATGCCTCTTTGCTAGCATCATATATGCTTTTGAAATGGTGGAAGACACATCAAAGCACAGACAGGGAAGAGTCTTGCAAGCCCAAGATCAGCTATCTTTGGATTGAAATTGTCATCAAGCAAATTATTGCTTAGTTTAATAACTCTGTGGCTAACTTTCATTAGCGAATCCTCACGAAGATAGAGAAGACTCATAGACTCGATGACCAATTAAATGGGGTTCACAAAAACCCAAATCCTAGAAGATGGTTTCAAATTCCACCTACTGGGTGGGAAGATAGTGCTGCAAATTTTGGTGCCTAAACCAGATTTTGATCTCCAAAACCCAAATTGCAATTTTGCGTCCCAAGCGACGGATTTGGCAAAAAAGTAGAAGTTCTGCACCCAATTCCACTAACCAAACGGGGCCTAATGGAAATAGTCATTTTGGCAAACCACGTAATTATGGGTGTTCTATGCTTACTATTCTTTCACATCTATGGTTTGTTTTATCTTTGTTTTTCCTGTTCATACATATCAACGCACATATTACGAATGAGTTATCCAGTAGGAATGTGATTTTAATATATCTTTACATTTAGATATTTTATTTATTTAAAATTAAGAATTAAGTTAAAAGATTATTTAAATATTGATAAAGTATCAATAAATCTATATGTAGTTTTTTCCTACTTAAATTGAGGGATATCAAACCTTGATTTTTATGTTAAAACATATAATTCAAAATATCAATTTTTATTAATATGTAAAACACATTCAAGAGCTTTTATATCTGCAACAAAAACTATGATAATCTTATTAAAGTCCATTTGAGTAGAGAAGAGAGATGTAGGAGAACTAGGAGTTTATATGGATTATGGGGAAGACGTATTGGGATTTAGTCTAATAAGTTTACCAAATTTTCATATTCATTAGTTATGCTTTAATGTTTTAGAGTTCACCACTTATTAGTGGGTTTGTTGAATAAGAGAATATGATGAAGTAAAGAGAGTGTCTAGTATTGTTTCACATATCTACGAATCTTGAATTGTTTTTAATGCATTGCAAACATGCATTTCATTCTTTGAAGAACCAACAGACAAGTGTTTCTCAATTGACAAAGCCATCAAACTTATTAAAAATTTGTTCTGATGGTTCATTGATGATAATCTCTTAAAGAAGTTTGTTCTGATGGTTTTGGGAGCCATGTTAAAACCCAAAGAAAATGTTTGGGGAGCCCTTCAAAATCCCAAGGATCCTCTTGATTGGGAAGGTTTTACTTTGATGCAGGATGAGGTTTAGGGTGCCTTGAAAACCCTGTGTTATGAAGCTTATTCTTTATAAGTTATGTTAATTGGAGCAATTGGTTCATTGTATGATCTATGCCACTAAGTTGCTGATCATTTGCTAGCTTCTGGCTACTTTTTTGTAAATATCCTTCTTTTTTAGTTGTTTAGGTTTCCAAATACTCCTCAAAATCTTCTTGTATAGGGTTTCGGGTCTCTTCAAAACGTATTTTTACCCTAATCAAAAATAATTTGTTAGTTTCTTAAATATAATTATTATGTTATGATAAAGAAAAATAATCTTTTTACACATATAATTAATGACATGTGAATATATGTATTTCTACATTAAATGTTTCTTTATAAAAGTAAATGTAAAGTAAACAAGGGTATATTAAATGAATAATCAATAATGAATCATGTGTTAATAAAGGTTCTAAAATCAAAATTATACTGAATTGTAAAATGATGTATATTTGCCTATGTAATGAACATTGACATATGGAATACAACACAAAAATTATTGTTAGGCTAATTTACAACCTTTTTGTCAAACACATATATGTTTTTGTTAGGTAAGAAGAGATTTTCAAAGGGTCCTGACCCTTTTAAAAAGAGAAAGATAAAACAAAACGCCCAGTTTAAGGCACCACATAATGACCAAAGGTATAAAGAGCCCTCTCTCTTTCTCTTGTCATATCTCTATATGTATCCAACTATTTACTTCTCTTTCAATATAAAACTTCTTATCTCTACCATTTTATCCAACCCCCACCTCTCTCTACAAATCTCTCTCTCTCTCTCTCTCTCTCTCTCTCTCTCTCTCTCTCTCTCTCTCTCTCTCACACACACACACACACACACACACACACACAAAACCTCCATCTTATATATCTCTCTCCTCTCTATCTTCATCTTTATCTCTACCTTCTTACCTCTCTCTATCTCTTCCTATTGCAAACATAAAATGATACTATTGGTAATGGAGTCGAATTATCTTCCCGATTTGAAAGTTTTGTTAAATAGTCATGCTTGAATCCATATAAGTGGATGCATAATTGATTTGAAGTTATAAATATCCATTGAGACCTTTGTCTCACTATAAATATCATTTCCTTAATAGCATAGCAATTGACCTCATGTACCACACAACTATATGCAAAAAAACAGACCAAAATTTTCTCTAAAAGACCTTTCACACCTCTTTGATGTACCCATTGCACACCAACATGCAATTTCTAGTTTATCTTACCAAACAATGCATATAGCCTATCCTATGTCTCCTTACATGTATCACAATCCATAATATAACATAGTAAATTAATTAAAATGTGTATACCAATTTGTTTGCATAAGCATCTTTTTATATTCCCTAATTTAGGATACATGTATCAACACCAAGGAACCTTTTTTATATTGCTTACTTGTCAAGTCCCCTGATTTTAATATATATTTTTTAGAGTCCACATGCTCAAATATGGTGCCACTTCAACATGAGTTTTCATATTGAGGTGTCCAAAATGGTACAAACAAATGTAACAATCATAGTTGTGCACCAAGTCATGTTTATTGATACAATGATGTGACATCACATAATAGATTAGTTTTTTTAGATTTATGAAATATTTTTATAAATAAATATTTACACAACAATTTTAATGTTCCACTAAAGAACTCATTCTGTCTACTACTACCTATCTCCACTACTAAACCTCCTCCACAATAAGACCCTCTCTCTTAATGTCATTGTCACGGGGCTAGAATTCACATGGAGCCACCCCTAGGAATTCCAAACCCCGCACGACACTGACAAGCCTTAATCGCGACTCCCATTGTGGTCAAGTCTCTTTCTTGCCGTCAGACTACGCCTTACCCCTTTGTCAAGCACCAAACCTGACTGCCTTAAAATACACCCCGCAGAATGGCAGTGCATGCCGAAGCTCCTTGGCTCTAGCCTTCCTTTGTATGCGCCGCGCATACGTTCTTGAGATACCTTAGCTCTGCTCTTGTCCAACTCCATTGAACCCCAGCTTGTTCACCAATAAACCTCACCACCTGGTGATAAGGCGAGGCTACTCTGTTTCACCTCTTTATATCCGTAGATACCTAATTCTTACCAAAAGACATGAGGGAAGGACTACTCTGCTTTGTCCCTCTTGAGGGGGTCGGCCACTCCAGCCTTCCTTGTGCACTGAGGCACTTACCCTCCGCTGTTACTCCTCGGATCCGCACCATACGGAATCCTACGCCACAACCGTGTGCCCAGCTTCTAAGCGACACGACCTCAAGATTGCACCCCAAATCCATCCTTGACGGTATCCAACACTACGACCATGCGTGCCTTGCACTCCACATAGCCCCATCCATTTGGTGAATCGCCAGCCCCTTACATACTCCCCCACTTTAAAACAGGCGACCTCCTCGACACCGGAACACCCAACGCAAGGCCCGCGCTTTGCCACCATAGCACCTGTCAGCAAGATCTGCATATGCCTCATCGACTACTCTCCACACCTTGGATGATACTGCACAACCTTGGAATACTTCCACACCCTTGCACCGTTTCTGTCACTGTAACATACTTGATGCTGCCAACATACCGAATGCTGACCCTGGCATGAATCCACTCCATGACTAACTTCAACTGAGTTGTCCAACCGAATTGAACTCTGAGAACCGTATACCGAATACTTATGTCTCCCACTCAGCCTACTGTCACACCCAAATTTTTTCTTCCACCTTCCACTGTCCCAGAACCGTTCTGGACATCCACTGAAAGACACGGCTCCACAATCCATTTGCGGCACCCCTTTTTGCTTTCCCAAAGTTACACGTATCCTACTCCTGGCTTCCTCAACTTCTGTCAGGTCACTTTGCTTGCCTGTTGACTAGCCCTCATGGCATGCCTTGTACCCATACTCCCAAATCTAACAAACCAGCCCAGAATGCACACCAACATCCATACAGGACCACGTTTGTAGAACCTTGTGCCATCCTTAGTACTTACGCCAACCTTCCTCAGATCATGTGCCGAACACAATCCTACACCAAACTGTACCGAACAGCTCCCAAACATTGCACCTCGGAATGGCACCGTACCACTCCTACACCTCACTGCTTTACTCTGTGCAGCCCACACAGTGCCGGACTTTCTGGACTTTTCCCCAATTTTAATGGTCTTACATGTCCCTTCAACAATGTCGGCTTTGATACCAACTATCACGGGGCTAGAGTTCGCATGGAGCCACCCCTAGGAATTCCAAACCCCGCGCGGCACTAACAAGCCTTAATCGCGACTCCCATTGCGGTCAAGTCCCTTTCTTGCCGTCAGACTACGCCTTACCCCTTTGTCAAGCACCAAACCTGACTGCATTAACATACACCCCGCGGAATGGCAGTGCATGCCGAACCTCCTTGGCTCTAGCCTTCCTTTGTATGCGCCGCGCATATGTTCTCGAGCCACCTTAGCTTTGCTCTTGTCCAAATCCGTTGAACCCCAGCTTGTTCACCAATAAACCTCACCACCTGGTGATAAGGCGAGGCTACTCTGTTTCACCTCTTTATATCTGTAGATACCTCATTCTTACCAAAAGACATGAGGGAAGGACTACTCTGCTTCGTCCCTCTTGAGGGGGTCGGCCACTCTAGCCTTCCTTGTGCACCGAGACACTTACCCTCCACTGTTACTCCTCGGATCCGCACCATACGGAATCCTACGCCACAACCGCGTGCCCAACTTCCAAGCGACACGGCCCCAAGATTGCACCCCAAATCTGTCCTTGACAGTATCCAACACTGCGACCATGCGTGGCTTGCACTCCACATAGCCCCATCCGTTTAGTGATTCGCCAGCGCCTTACAGTCATAATCACCAACTTAAATCGACACTTTTATCTCATTGGAGCCGACACTTTTCACATTGCATGGTTGTATATAAAAACCAAATTGTGGCCCGAGAAAACCAAAGAGAATTTGCTGTGAAGTTCAAAACATTGCACCTTCCACATGCTTCAAACTCTTTAAATGTCAAATGAAATAGACGCGAAGAATGACGGAGGACTGAAAAACTTGCGCTATTATACACGTTTTTCAAAATACTAGTACTTGGCGAAGCCTTCCATTCCGATTTCCAAATGATCAGCTTTGAACCTGCACCGCACACGTTTGGAGATTCTTGCCACTTCAAGGAACACAATTGTCTGGTCTCTCAAGGTACAATTTCCGAGTGTATTCCTTCCGATAGACAGGCATATTGATGTGGAACCGCGCCCTCCAAAGAAAACCCGTAGATTTGACTGGCTATGTATCTCAGATTTCAAACTAATGACTTCCTGTTGATCTTGAGCCAGTACCTTAGAATTATAGAAGATGCGTAAAAGAACGAAAAGGGATGAAAGCAAAAATAAGAATGGATCCAACTTCGTATCCTACCATTATTTTTGATGGAATGAATTGGCAAATATGCTAATTTGAGTTGAAAAATTACAAAAAATTACAAACCAATACAAATCTAGTGTATTGATATGCTTGATGTTGGGTCGTTTTTGAAAGTCTTTAATATCATACATAACAAATCATGTGCCATGATAATTTGGGATTTGGAAAATTATACGTGAAGCACCTCATGTATTTGCATGGGTGGCTTAGGACATAGAGTGGTGGGAACATCGGTGGATCAAAGAGTGGCCATGAATAGTTGGGAGATAGCGGCTTGTGTGGACTATACTTGGAGCACCTCGTGTGTTTATTTGGGTGGCTTACTATATGGGACAATAAAGGTCATCATTGAAACATAGAATGGTCATGGATAGTTGAGAGAGGTGATTCAAGCGGATTGGGTCTAGTGAGATGAGGTAGTAGATCTTGTGTGATGGTTGACTATGATGTCTAGCTGATGCATAATGAAATTATGACTTTTGAGGATGGTTTGGAGATTAAGATAAGAGAGCTCGAGAGATTGGGTTGCATCAATAGTGGCTTGGTGGCATAGAAAAGGGATGGGTAGAGGGAAGAGAGAATCCAGGTAGACATTTAAGAACATGATTTAAATATCAATTGATTTTCTAAATTCAGCCTTCAATGCATATATTGCATCTTTTAGCAACTCCTCGTACTTTTTCAAAAGAAGTGGAGAAAAATATAGATCTTGTGAAGGCATATCAAGGCTTAACTTTGGATTTGATGGCCAAATATTCTATCATGAGTCACCCTACGTAGTGTATATCCTTCACGCTTTGCATCCTCTAAATTCTGCTTCGAAAAAATACAACATATAGTTGGCTAATTTGAAGTGAACACACAAAATTTTCTTCTACAATATTCTTCCTAGTCCATTTATTCAATTGTTGTTTTGATACCAAAATCAAGAGTGCGGGAAAAC
>MU225186.1:1736980-1759988 GCA_018584345.1 Thuja plicata | reverse complement strand
TTGTTGTTGTTGGCCGACTTGTGGCATTTAATTTCGGTATTTGTATTTAATTTATGTTCAGGGCCGACCTATGGCTTAGATTGGTATAAGTAGGGGTTTTGGGGGAAGTCTTTAGTCATTCATTCATTCATCCTGGAGAAGAGGAAGAGGTAGAGGAGCGATTTTTGAGAAGAGCTAGTGGTTGCGGCTTGGGAAACAAGGAGATTGCTTGGTGGGCTTGCGAGCACAAGTTTAGATCTTCCTTGGGTGTTCCTACCAGTGTGTGGATCTTGGCTAGCTAGGGTTTCATTTGGATCTTGTGAGATCTTACAGAGTTTCTATTGTAATTGCATTGTATTTGGCTGTAACCCGGAAGGCCTTACAGCTGGGCATGTTGGATGAAAATATAATGATTCTATTATGAGTATTTGCATTGTGTGGATATAAATCTCTATGTTGTTATTTATATTCCATTGTGTGGTTATTGGTTGGGGGCTAGGACATCTCCATTGGGGATCCTCCTCCCCTGACCTTCATCAAAAATTAACTAAGTCGGCCAGAGATCTCAAAGCTCATCATTAATCCAATTACTGTAAATCGGCCAACATCACTGTTTCCACTCGGCAATTTAAATTGTGCTCGGCAATGAACAAATTTTTCTTGTCACAAGAACCTTTTCTTGGCACAAGAAACTTTCTCAGCATTGAACAAATTTTCTCGTCATAAGCAACTTTTCTCGGCACAGAACAGCTAGAAAAACTGTCTTTGAAAGATAAATAACAAATTACTTTGCCAGAGTGCCAACTGATCAAGTACCGTTTTAGTTTCCTTAACTCAAGCATTCACTTGGTCTTCTTGTTAAATCTTCTTCATCAACAATAGATATGGTACTCAAACAGATAACAATATTCTCACTAATTAAGGTTTGACATCAATGACAAAATAACAGTTGCTTGCATTGTCACTTTCCAACAAAATACATGGTAAGCCCTATCAAGTCAGCTTGAATAAACTCTAAATGATAAATCATAATTCAGTCGGCCTCATATAACCATTTAATTACATAATACAAATCACTGTTAGTTGGCTGCAACTGAATGCCTGACCAAGACTAAAATGCCCGAGTGAACTCGGTCAACACTGAACTTCTTCAATGCCTGAACTCAACTCATTCTATTTACCAACTGTACTCGGTCTGAATGTAGACATTAGTGTAAAACCACTACATAAGTGTATATACATGTGTAACATCAATGACAATACACAATTGATTAATTGTCTTCAACAAGATTATGGTGAAACCTTTGCACCCGTTGCTAGACTGGAAGAAGTTAGAATCTTGCTTGCTTATGCTGCATTCAAAGGATTCAAGGTATACCAGATGGATATCAAATCTTCATTCCTAAATGGAATACTAGAAGAAGAGGTATGCATTGAACAACCATAAGGGTTTGTTGATCTAGACAAAATAAACATGGTATGTAGACTACATAAGGCCTTGTATGGATTCAAACAAGCACCTAGAGCCTGTTATGAAAGAATTCACTCCTATCTCATTAGCATTGAATTTGTAAGAACAAGTGAAAATAGCAATCTGTACTTAAAAGAAGATACCGATGGTAATATTTTGATTGCTGAAATATTTGTTTATGATATCATTTTTGGGGGAAATGAAATGTTATGCAAATCCTTTGCTAATGAAATGAGCAAAGAGTTTAAAATGTCTATTTTTGGGGAGCTCAAATTCTTTCTTGGACTACAGATTCTTCAACAAGATGCAAGCATATATATCACCCAATCCAAATACATCAAGGAAGTGTTGAAGATATTCAAGATGGAAGATTCCAAACCAGTTGGAATACCTATGGCAAGCGGATGTAAATTGACAAAGGAAGATAAGTCAAATGAGGTAAATCAGTCCTTGTATAGATCAATGATTAGCAAACTAATGTATGTTGTTCATACTAGACCAGATATTGCACATGCAGTTGGAATATTTGCAAGATTCTCTGCTAATCCCAAAGAATCACATATGACTATTGTCAACAGAATTCTGAGATATCTAAAGGACACTGAGGACTATGGATTATGTTATAAAAGAGAAGGAAAATTTGAGCTACAAGTCTATATAGATGTTGATTGGGATGGATACATTAATGAACAAAAGAGCACAAATGGAGGATAATTCTTCATGGGTGACAGACTTGTCACATGGATCATTAAGAAGCAAGTATGCATCTCTCAGTCTATTGCAAAAGTAGAATATGTGGCTGCTACTGCAAATTGCTCCAATATTGCATGGATCAAATAGTTGCTGGAAGGTATGAATATGAAGATTCTTGAACCAGTGATTATCTATTGTGATAATACCAGTGCAATTAATAATTCTAAGAATCTATTCATGCATGCTAAGACTAAGCATATTGCAATCAAGTATCACTATTTTAGAGAACAAGTGCACAAGAAAAAGAGGTGATACTGGAATATGTTCAATCAAAGGAATAATTAGCTGACATCTTTAGAAATCCATTACCGAAAGATACATTTGAGTACCTTGGACAGAGACTAGGGGTACAACCCTTGTCTATTGGTTAGTAAGCTGACTAGGAGGTTGCATCAGCCTACACACAATCATAAGATTATTCATGTTGATGCAAGCACAGAGATGGACAACAACAGATACATATGTGCACATAAAGGTACAAATCTGCACCAACACCAGAGACAATCTATTGTTGATGGAAAGGGAAATTCAAGGAGTATATTATAAAAAGGAATGGAAGATGATATAGAAGAATTGTTTGGCATTGTTTTCAAAGGGATAGATGATTCTCATTATCATAAGGGAGAGAGATTTTCATTATCAAAAAGGGAGAGAGATTATCTCATTATCAGAGAAGAGATTATATCATATCCATGGAGAGAAGTTCCTAAGAATTCAAAGAAAGATTTAATCAAAGGGAGAGATTGAATAAATATGAAATATCCATCTAAGGGAGAGAAGCAACATGTCAGAGAGAATACATACAAAGGGAGAGATTTCTACCAAAGGAAAAAGAGATGTTCAAGAATAGGAATAGTCTAGGCAGAGCACATATCATAAAAAGAGACAGAGAGAGAGAAGCTGCTACATCTATATGGTAAAGGGATTGAAGATTGAATAACACACTTTGCAAGAAACAAATCAAAGCTATTTGAGCTTACCGAGAGCCAGACATTTGTAATAGTTACAATAGGTGAGATTGATGAACTTCAACTGTTATATTTCATATTGTATTAGTAATAATATAGTGTGATAATGTAGTGTGTTGCCATTAATGCCAAAGGGAGAGATTGATGACATGTAACTGATTGAATGTTTGAAGATGTTAATTTCATCACAAAAATACAGAAAGATAATGCAAGACATTAAATTAGTTAATGGATTGTATTTTCATTGATGTCAACTTGATATAATCTGATTAGTTATATTCAAAGTGTCAAAGAATTTAGAAAATCAGAGAGATAAATATTATGGTTTTAGTAATGCATAAAATACCAGCATTCACTAAGTGACTACAAACACCGATGGCTAGTGGAACCTAAAGGACAAAGAAAACTGAGATCAAAGTCACAGTGATGCCCAAGCAAATAAACTGACAAGCATTACCAATGAGAAGAATCACAAGTATTACCGACAGCCAGAATTACTATGTTAACTGATGGACAGACAACCGCGATGGACAGAAAACACCGATGGAGAAGCTTGAGGAGAACTGAAGTGTTGAGCAAAGCTATCAAAGAGTTAAAACACTGATGTTAACCGGAATTCAAAAATGACAAAATAATTAGTTGGCAGAGCTAAAGATAGACTTAACTGGTTGTTAACATTGTTTTAATGGACAAGTTAAAGCCAGAGATAAGTAAAACATTTAAAGTTGTTTTATCCAATTGGCAAGAAGATTTCTAGGAGATAAAATAGGACTTATACTTTAAAGAAAGATTGGCTAAAATTGTGGATCGTGCCAAGATCAATAAAATAAAGAAGTGAAAAATGGTGATATCATGTCTATTAAAAGACAACTTAATTCATTATAAATTAAGGGGAGTGAATTAAAAAGAAGGATGTTGAAGAGAAACTGATGAAGAACAACTTATATAGTCCTGATCAATCAAGTTGAGGAAAGAGCAAAAGATTTCTGCAGACATCGAGCAACAGAGAAGCACAGCATCACCGAGAAGAAATAAGTGGAGCAAAGGTATTTAAAAGACATATTGATCAGAAAGGTAAAATGAGCTTACAATAGATACAAAAATCTGCAAGTCTAAGTTGTATGTGTGAACAGATCATTTACTGTTTCAGTTTAACCATTGATTCAGAAAGTCTCTTAACCGAGAAGGATTTAAAGATCCTTTATATATTGAGATACATCCAAAGGAGTATCAAAAATTTTGATCATGAAGATAGCATGAGATGCCAGATACCATTTTACAAACTACACTGGGTTTGGTCATAGAAGGTAGCATAGAGATGCCCGATATCAAGTGACAAACTATTCTATTTAAATCCTCTAACAAGGTCACACCTAACAATGTGTTTGTAACCTTTAACAGGGTTGGCTCTTCACCGAGCTCACTTTAGAAGAGTGAAAATTTTGGGTTACCGGTCCCAAGAGGTTTTTCCCTTAATAGGGTTTCCACATTAAAAATCCATGTGCCAATGTGTTTATGAGTCATTACTTTAGTGTTTTGCATTACACACAACTAATCTGGATTGATCGGTATACACTAAGCAATTTACTATTTTTTGGTAAATGAAAGACTATTATTCGGTAAACATAAGAATAAGGTTCAAACAGTGAACTCCGAGCAATAGTTATTTGATAAGTTTATTTGAAGGCATACATCTTGTAGGGCTGAAGATAACTAGAAGCTAAATATTGTGATACTAAGTTTTTGGGTTGATTTATTGGAATATTTTGAGGCCACTGATTCACCCNCCCCCCCCCCCCCCCCCTCTCATTTATTTCTAACAACTTGAAACAACTCAAATTTGTTTTCCTAGATATTATTGATTTAGGTCTGCATTGATTAGCTTTGTGACCAAAGTTATGACAAACATAACAATTTACATGAAAAATATTAATCTTTTCACTTCCTAGTCTTAGACTTGACTCTTACACTGACTTACTTTGTGACCAAATTTATGAAAGATAAAGCATTGAATTTTTTGTTTCTTTCTCATTCTACAATCAGTTGCCCTATGACCAATTTTTTTGCAAATATAACAGCAACCATTAAAATTTAGATACTTTTAATCATTTGTTTGTCTTATCGAAGGCCTTCTTGTAGATGTGTTCTAATTTTTTACCTCGCTTGTCACCTCTACCTTTGCATCATATTCATTTACCTTTTTCTTGCCTTTATCCATGTAATTTGAACATTCTCTGATAAATCATAATCTTTCTGTATCATTCAAACCTTTTTGAGATGATAATAATTGATCCGCAATAGTTCTACTCTCACATGCCTTTGTTTCTACCTTCACCCTTTCCAATTCTAATTTTAACTTCTCATTTTATTCTGAGCTCTTTCTGATCATCTCCTCAAAATTTTATTCAGTCTCTTTCTATTCATCCAACTCCTTCTCAAGTTCAAATCTTGTTATCCATGTAGTCTTTGACTTGTAATTTGATCTAGCTTTGATGAGATCTCCATCCATCTTTGATTTGTGATCTATATCTACTGACACCTCTTTTGAATTTTTTAGCTCGGTCATCCCCCATTCTATCTTTGAGATCCTATCCTTTGATTTCTTCACTTCTTAATTGACCTCCTTATGTCTAGCTTTAAAATTCTTAATCTGATCTCTTAACTTGTCAATGCAAGTATTTTCTTCCCTCAGGTTTTCCTTTAGCTCCTCATTTTTTGATTCATTATCTAAAATGTCACTCATCATGAGCCAATCTTATTTAGTGTAGAAACCTCCTTCCATATATTCAAGCAACCAAGATCTCCCTCAAGTAGTTAAGCTTTATCTTCAAGGGACCAAACTCTTATACCAATTGTTGAACAAGTCAAATAACTAAGAGGGGGGTGAATCAGTTATTCCCACACAACTTATAAAATGTTTCTTCTATCGGTAAACTCACAATCAACAATATTAACCACTTTAGATATGTCATTTAATCACATCAAATATCTACATAAATATAATCTTTAACAACACAGAAACACCGACACGGAGAACACTAGGATTTTACATGGAAAACTCAAGATGGGAAAAACTATGAAGAAGCTAATTCTCATGAAATATAAAACACCTATTAAGGTGACACCGGTATGGTGAATTTTACACTAGATCCTTGTTAGTACTACTCACTATAGGTACAATAGGGCCCACTGCCAAATTATTAAGGCTCACTGTCAATAGGGATCACTACCGATACAAAAAGGCTCACTGTCGATACATAAGGACTTACTGCCAAAAGATATGAAGAGAGATAGAATCCACCACTAAGACCAAAAAGCTTATTTTCACAAACATGGATCTCCTTCACATGGATTCATAGTCACTTCACGTACATCTTTCATTAGACACACACACCCATCAGATTCAAAGAGGTTCTTCTTTATTTATACTAATATCCAATCTTACGTGTATCAGCTTCACACCAAATGTGTGACAACCCAAATTCTAAGAGGATTACAATTACATTTAATACATAGCATTGACCAATTACACCCTACACTATGACCCACAGATAGGTCACACTTAATATTTTACAATGTGCATTACATTTCCCAAGAGCTACCACAACCAAGACCAAAAAGGTGTGGTCATCGATAGACCCTTATATGTTGTAGCCGATATATGAAAAAATATCTTATGAACTTTCACAATAGTCTAGATACCTATAGAAACTATGTGTCCAACGCAAGCACCGCAAACCGATAGAATTATCCATATAAAATAGGACACCAAAAGTATGTGAGTGCACCAAAATAAATACATCATGAGTTGGATAGTGTATACTACAAATGAGTACCAGGAACACCAAATATGTTCACTCTAAAATTTTCCTAATTTTAACCAAAACTCATGTTTCATAACCAATAACCAACAGGTACATAACCAAAATTTCCAGTAACCAACTGATACTATCAAAGTGTCAGTATGGAGGTTTTGACATGACAATCAATGCTAGCATTTCCTCATATATTCTAACAGTTTTAAGCTCACTGAAAAGGAAGTTCACTACTTTGGACTTGCAAGTTAAGGTGCACAACCTTAAGGAAAGATAAAAATTACTTTCAGAATAAGACACGCTGCATTGGGACAAGGTACAAAACTACTAAGAAGGAATCACTATCTTCTAGTAGGATACAATAATATCATGACAACAAATGAACAAGCCTTCATCATACTACCTCCACCGATTCTCCAATAAAAATTTCATCCTTGATTCACTGTCTCAAGTGACCAACCTCATGAAAAACATCACACACACATCCATTTTATTTATACTTCTATACAGATTGATATGATATGAAGGCATGCAATCAAAATTGATCTTTGCACATATCTTCAACACATATTCACACAACTCATTCCACCACTCTTTCATACTTCAACAAAATGAAATGATTTTCAATATATGTCAACTTCATCAAAACCCTCAATTAGGGTGGCCAAAACAAAGAACAAACATAAGTCCTATCATGTCAACTACCAAACTTAATTGTGGTGATTGTGGTCCACTCCAAGAGATAAAGGGGACCTAAAAACAACATAACACATGTTTCTAGGTCGCTCTAGATTATTTGTATGCAAGAACATAACCTCCAAAGTTGGTAACAAATGTAACATGTAGAAAAACTTGTTAGCACATAACTAGTCAATCCAAAAACATAATTCAACTGAAAATAAATCAATGTGGATCTTCCAACACAAATCTAGGACTTAAATCAACATCTTAACTCAACTTCCAACATAAGTATAGACCAAAATAATATGATCCAAATAAGAAAATCAATTGAAAATCATGAAAAATCACTACTTACAATTGTATACGTATTTTCAAGGATACTAATTTTAAAGGTATTTTCTACTGTTGTATGGTTATTTTTACCTTCCATATTGTTAGTATTTCTGATTGACTATTGGTTTACCCTTTTTATATAACTTATTTTAAAACTTCTTGACCTTGGATGGCTAATTAAAACCATGTTTATTTGCATACAAGTTGATTTGTACACATTCATGAGTACTGAATCCTATATTATAATGGGGACTCTAGTCATGGGAAAGATTATTTTTCAATTTGTACTACTAATAGGCAGTTTTTAGTCCTTCATGGTTTCCTACCAATTTTACATTTGTCACATTGATGATTATTGTATAGGTTTATCATCATCATCATCATCATCATCATCATCATCATCATCATCATCATCATCATCATCATCATTATTATTATTATTATTATTATTATTATTATATAGTTGGTTTTCATAATTTTCATTATGAACTATATATTGGTTTTGATCATTTTCATTATGAAAAACTATATATTGGTGCACTATGAGGAAGGTCACTTGCATGTTGATTATAGTGGAGTGTATGCACTATTATTGGCAATTACTCCATCCATTATAATCCTAAATTTGTTAAGAATATTACTCAATGTATGCAACCATGAGAGATTTTTTGTTAAATGATTTTCATAAGTGAGAGCATTGTTAGCTAGCATGACAAAGAAAGGTGTTTTTACATGTTTTAGATTTATAAAAATTATTATCAATAGAATGTGATGATTTAGGAAAGAGATTTGATTTAGTTAAAAGGCAAAGGAGGGACTCAATAGAAATTAGGAGAAATAAGTTCAAAGATGTAGAAAAGGGTTTCTATATGTATGATGAGGAGAAAAAAAGGGGTTCAAAATTATCTCATTTGGTACAAGGATCAAAAATTTCCAATGCTTGAATCTAAAAAAAATAGAATTTTTAGAAATATTTGCATAGCACATTCATAGCTGGGAACTTTAGATCCTATAATACTTGTCAATCTAAACATGAGATATTCTCATTAAGGAGGTTTGAGGAAGATATCTTCCTAGACACACTAGAGAACAAATCATCTTCCATCAGAATGAAGTAACACATATATTTCTAATCAATTTGGTATAGTCATTATTGGTTCATCATCAATATTTGAAAAATATGTTCAAAGATGACATTGTAAGTGTTTTTGGGGTACATGATGAAGATATTATTTATGTGATGAAGGGTACTCCCCTTATTCAACCAAACACACACAAAACAAAAAGGAAATAAATAGAAAATTGAAAGAACAAAATAATGGAAAGAACAAAACACTTTCTTTCTATTATCTTCAGTGAAATAACATTACAATATTTAGAAAAATAACATGCTACAGCCACATGGGTATTTTTATTACTATATTCTGCAAGACAAAGCCACAATCTACACTATTGGAATTGAACCCTAAAAACCCCTTATTTCCTATATAAGTAGCACCATTAACCACCTTAGAAGATTCTAGAAAGTGAAATTTTCCCATTTTGGTGCCAGCAGTTCAATTTACCACCTTAAGTGATTTTGCTCCCATGTCCTTTTGTATTCAAACTTGAGTCTTGATGGCCCAACTTCCGAAAACCATAACTTGTGAACCGTTGAGTCAATTGGCTATTATAAAATCATTTTGGAAACCTCTCAAAGTGCTCTACAACCTTGGGCTCGTGAAGTGCCATTCGATCAAAGCTTGACCCCCTTTCGGAGCCTCTAAAGCCTTCAAAACTAGGCTCAAATTTTTTGTACCACCCCACCAAAATAGAAAATTCAACATCTTCAAAACCAAACTTGATCTTGCCAAGAAACTTTACTAAAAGGATTATATATCCAAAATGAAAATATAGGGAATAAATTGGAACAATTCGTGCTCAAATGAACAACTAATAAAAGTAGTAACCCTAACCAAAGATAGCCCTTATTGAAAAGTAGACAATATTTTTGGGTGTTGCAAGATTTCTCTTACACCCTAAATGCTCCTGCATCATTATGTTGTGTGATTTTGAAATATTTCATTACTATTTACCCTCTTAAGGACAAGTTATTTTCCAAAGAGATGATCAAATCATATGATTTGTACAACGATGTTGAGTAAATAGATAGTATATCTTGTAGTGTTCTTTTGCAACAGTTGTCTTACTTCATAGGCATAGGGTTTAGATTGCATGGACTATTCTATTTGATTCATGAGATTGGCATTAAGACTCTTGATTATGTGGATTTTCTTATAATTCTTTGGCATGAGATATATCATTTATCAAGTATAGGATCTAGGCTTTATGGGAAAAATAAACTGTGTCATCACATTTGCACAAATTGGGATCTTAGAATTTATATAAGTGGTGGACTAATTTATAGTGGTATTTGTATACAAGTTCAACATTGCTTAGTGATAAGAAAATTTGGGAAGGGGGTATTTCCCATATCTCATTCTAATTATAAACTCTATTTAATGGACTTAGATCATTTACCCATTTTTTGGCGAGCTAAGATAAAATAAATAGGAAATATTTTAATATTTATTTAGTTATATTGTAATTCATATTTACATGATAGATTTGATCATTAAATATTAAATAATATTGTTTTTTCAAGGGGGCATTGGATTTCTCTTGAGACAATTTCTAGATGATTGATGGCTATGATAGGTTGTAATTGCTAGTCTAACAATGTTAACTTGGTAGGCTATTTTTTAATGTATAAAATGGGTGAGAGTTTTAATAAAAATATTAGATTTATATTTCCCTCTAAAAGATGGAGTTTTGGATTTGGGCACCCAATTTGATTTGATATCTATAATGTTTTTTTAGGAGACTTATGGTGGATCTTTTGTAAATTCATTTTCTCATTTTTATTTGTATGAGCTCTTATTCTACAATTATTTTCATAAATGGAATGTATGGTCAACATTTTTTTAAGTTTTAGTTCATGTTGATTCCCCCACCCCCCTTCAGCATCTGAAAGTGTTCAACAATTGTATTAGATAAAGGTTCCTAAAGAAAGTAATTTGACAACTAAGGTAGATGTGGTATTTGAACACTATGATTGAATCTGAAAAATATTTTGACATTATGGAGGAACAAGAATGGGATCTCAAAGTTTTTGTAGATCTAGAAGAAGAATTGAAATGTGCACTTGATGAAATGAATAAATTTTAAGGAAAGAGGAAGAAAGATAAAGATATTTTTATCCGCCTAATGAAGCAAATTGAATAAGAAAAAATAGCTATTAAATATCTAGAAACAAAACTACAAATCAAAGAAAAATCAGAAGCTTTTCAGGAGTTCAAGTGGTACCTTTCTAGAGTTGAAAAAGAAACAAGAATGCAATAAACAAGAAGAATAGGTCTACATATTGAATAAATAACTTAAAGAAGAAAGAGAAAAAATTAATGTTATTGAATGTATAAATCTTGAAGAAGTTATGATGCTAAGGATAGAACTTGAAGCTGCAAGAGAAAGATTGAGATGAATCTAAAATTAAATGGAGGTAGTGATATTCTTGATGAGATACTCAATTTTCAAAAACCCTCAAGGGGCAAAGGTGGACTTGGATTGGAAAAAGTAGATAACTCTAAGACTATAAACATAGATGATTAATAAAAGGAAGAGATCAAGGATGAATCTAGAAGGTATCATGAAGATCAAAAAGGTTTCACCCATGTCTAGAGCAAGAAGAAATTAAGAAGATCTACCCCTAGTCAATATAAGTACCCTATATATTTCAATGGTAAATATTTTTCATGCAATAAATTTGGACATAGAGCTAGTGAATATGGAAATTAGATAAAATCACATCTTTTTCATGGTCAATGTTATACGTACAATAGTTTTGGATGTAAGGTGGTTGAAAGCAATAGGATAAGAACTACGTCTATGAATAGAACCAATGGTAGAAATATTCAATCTTTCAAAGGATATTGCTATGTATGCTACAAATGTGGGCATAATATTGTCAAGTAAATATCTAATAGTAGATGATGGAGTGGTCTGTAACAAGGTCCTACATGCTATAACTGTAATAAATTAGTACATGTTGCCTTGTTTTGAAGAAGAAAGAATGTGGAGGACTCTATTTTGGAAAAGAAGAAATTTTATGTAAATGAAGAAAAAGAAAGATGAAGAAGATCTGGGTAAAGAAATCTGATATAAGAATGGGGAATAGAATCAAGAAGGTACATATGTACCTATTGGTGCTAGAGATGTTTCTTCCCAAAAAATAAACAAAATGCTTGGTCTAAGGGAGTGATTCTGATTCGATTGAAAATTTTAAGAACCCCCTCGAGAATTGGATGTTGAATAACTTTCAGCATGGTAGATGTTATAAAATTATTGCTAGAGCTCATTATATCTCTATAGATATTTGTGAGAGTTTACTTTATTTTTTACTTTACTTTGGTGAAGTCTTAAAAAGGGTTTCCAATGGTCATAATCATTTAATGTGCAACTATTTTTTGTTCGTTGGGAAAAAATAAGTTTGGAGTTTGCAATCACTTTCAAGCACTTGTAATCTTGCATTCTTGAATAAATATCTTGTGCGAAGAAAGTTCTTTGGTTACGCATGCAATTGTTAGAATAACTGAGAGGGGGGTGAATTAGTGGCCTTAAAAATAATTCCAAAAAATCAACCAAACATTTATATCTCAAATATAATATCCATAGTTATCTTTCAGCCCATCAAGATGAATGCCTTAAATAAGTTTAGCAAATATATACTGCACGGTAAGATATATTTTTTTATCTTTTCTAGACTATACCGAGTAGTAGCAATTAAAATTAGTGTTTACCAACCAATCTAGTTTTAGTAATGTGTAAAGTAAACTATCAATGCAATGAAAGAAATACACATTTGACACATAGATTTTAACCTGGAAACCCTATTAATGGAAAACCACTTGGGATCGGTAACCCAAAATTTTCACTCTTCTGAAGTGAGCTCGGTGGAGAGCCAACCCTGTTAAATGTTACAAACACACTGCTAAGTGCAACCTTGTTAGAGGATTCAAAACTAATAGTTTGTCTTTTGACCTAACATTCACTATGTTGTCAACAAGAAAACCTTTTAATACTCTTGAGTATCTCAATACAATAAGGATGGTTAAATCCCACTCAGTTAAGAGATTTTTTGAATCAATGGTTAAACTGAAATAGTAAATGATCTGTTCAAAATACAACTTTATCTTGCAGATATTCAGATGTATTATTAGTCCAATAATACCTATCTGATCAATATGCTCTTCAGTTCTTTTTCTCCCTTCTTTTTTCTTCTTAGTGAATGCTTTGTCCTTTGTGACTCGTTGTCTGCATAATTCCTTGGCTTTGTTCTTCTGCCTATATGATCATATCTGCATGAAGACTACTATCTTCACCAGAATTATATTCAGCATTCTTCTTTTCATAATGAATTACTTGTCTCTTTATATATACATGATTTATCCATTCAATTTCCTTGTTTTCATCGTAGATCACTTCTTGATCTGTAAAACTTGGCATTCTTTCTTTAAGCTGTAAATCTCTCCTTCAGTTTTATTCCACAAATCTATCCTTGTTATTTGTGAATAAAATATGCTTTAAATCTCTTACCTTTCTTTAGTTTAACTGATCGATGAAAATAAAGCAATCAATCAGTCAATCTAAATATAGCTCCTTCTAGTTAAGTGTTTTTTTCATTCTTTATCTTCAGTTCTGATTGGTGATCAACTTCAGTTAGCTCGGTCATTGACTTTAGTTACGCTTGGTAACAAGTTCAGTTAGCTCAGTGACCACTTCAATTATGCTTAGTAAATATCTCTTGCTCAGTAACCACTTGCTTGGTTACTGTGATGCTCGGTATACACTGTGAAATGCTCGGTGTTCTCTATCCATTAGTGTGCATTGTTCGTCAGTGTTTACTATCACTCTATGTATACTAAAATTTTATCTTTTACCGACCACATAAACTTTGTCGCTTCAACTCTTTTAAGTTTATGACAATATGTGTATGACCAATCAAAACATATCAAGTTGACATTACAATACATTAATTGATTTAATGTCTTGCATTCACTTTTGTAGCTCGGTGATCATCAACTTATCATCTTCAAACATTCAATCAATTATAGTTCATCAATCTCTCCCTTTGGCATTGATGGAAACATACTATGAAATATGCAGTATAGGATATGCCATAACATACCAAAATTATTTTTCTATAACCAATTCAAATATCTGACTCTCGATAAGCTCTTCTAGCTTAGATTTGATTCTTTCTGTGTGCTCTCCCTTTCTTCATTCCCTATAATGGATAGGTGTAGCAATTCTATTTTCTGAATCTGTCTCTCCCTTTCTTGTAGCGTATTTTCTCTTCATCATCATTGGATATTTCTCTCCCTTTGTATAAACTTCTTTCTCTGATCTTTTCTCTCCCTTTGTAGAAACTTCTTTCTCTGATCTTTTCCCTCCCTTTGACTGATGTTCTTCTCCCTGATGGATATTTCTTTCTCTTCCTTATCATTGGATATTTCATTTAATATCTCTCCCTTTGTATGATCATTATAGATATTTCATTGTGTCCTCTCCCTTTGACAACAATACCAAACAAAAATATATCATCGAATATTTTCTCCATCAGAAATACAACTCTATAGTAGCCAACAATATCTCTAGTGTGTGGTTCAGATAAGTACCTTCTTGTACAGATATGTCATTGCAGTCCATATCTCATCTTTCATCAACATGATTGATCTTCTGATAATGTGTAGGCTGATGCAGCCTTCTATTCAGCTTAATGACCAGTAGACAAGGGTCGAACCCCTAGTCTATTCCCCAGGTACTCAAATGTATCTTTTGGAAATGGTTTTGTGAATATGTCTGCTAATTGTTCTTTGGGTTGCACATATTCCAGTATCACCTCTTTCTCGTGTGCTTTTTCCCTCAAGTAATGATACTTAATAGCTATGTGCTTTGTTTAGCATGCATCACAGGGTTCTTTGAGATGTTTATAGCACTAGTATTATCACAATAGATAATTACTAGGTCAATAATTTCTTCATTCATACCTTTCAGCAATTGCTTGATCCATGCAATGTTAGAGCAATTTGTAGCAGCAGCCACATATTCTGCTTCTACAGTTGATTGTGATAGGCATCCTTTCTTATCCATGTGACAAGTTTGTCACACATAAATAATGCTCCTCCTGTAGTTGTCTTTCTATCATCTATGTTTTCAGCCTAATCAGCATCAGTATAAACTTCTAGCTCAAAGTTTCCTTCTTTATTATACCACAAACCATAGTCTTTGATATTCTTTAGATATCTCAAAATTCCTTTCATAGAAGTCATGTGTGATTCCTTAGGATTAGTAGAGAATCTTGCAACTATACCAAATGCATGTGTTATATCAGGTCTAGTGTGTACAACATACATTATTATTCCAATCATAGGTCTGTATAAGGTTTGATTTACCTCGATTGTCTTGTCTTCCTTTGTCAATTTGCATCCATTTTCCATAGGTGTTCCAACTGGTTTGGAGTCCTCCATTTTGAATATCTTCATAATTTATTTGATGTATTTGGATTGTGTGATGTAGATGCCTTCATCTTGTCGTAGAATTTGTAGGCCAAGAAAAAATTTGATCTCTCCAAACATTGAAATTTCAAATTCTTTGCTCATTTCATCAGCAAATTATTTGCATAGCATATCATTACCTCCAAATATGATATCATCAAGAAATATCTTAGCCATAAAAATCTTATCATCAGTTTCTCCTTTCAAACATAGATTATTGTTGTCACTTGTTCTAACAAATCCAATACTAATGAGATAAGAGTGAAGTTGTTCATACCATTCTCTCGGTGCTTGTTTCAATCCATACAAGGCTTTGTGTAGTCTAAAAATCGTGTTCCTCTTGTTTGGATCAACAAACCCTTTAGGTTTTTCAATGTATACCTCCTCTTCTAGTATTCCATTTAGAAATGCATATTTAACATCGATTTGGTATACTTTGAATCCTTTAAAATTAGCATAGGAAAGTAGAATTCTTACTCCTTCTAGTGTAGCAACGGGTGCAAAGGTTTCTCTATATTCAATACCTTCTTATTGTGCATACCCTTTGCATACCAGTCTTGCTTTGTTCCTTGTGACTTGTCCATTCTCATTTAGTTTATTTTTGAATATTTATTTGGTACCAATGACATTTTTGTCACTTGGTCTAGGTACTAATGTCCATGTTTTATTTTCCACAATCAGTTTAATCTCTTCATTCATTGCATTAACCCATTCTTGATTCTCAAGTGTAGTATTAACATATTTAGGCTCAAAATCACAAATCAAACATCTAGTACTAAGTGACTTACTTCTTATTCTCATTCCAACTCTTTTATCTCCAATGATTTGGTCCTATGGATGATGTCTTCTGACATATTTAGCAAGTACAGGTTCAGATCTTTGTTCTTCATTTTGATCATCATTGTGATCATCATTATCACTCGGTTCAGCATTGTGAACATTTTTCTGATTCTCGGTGTGTGCAGCATATTTCTTGGTTGCATTGTTCTGTCACTTGGGCAAGGTGTCAGTTTCTTCAATGTAGAAAAAACTATTGTAATCTTATGGTTCCCTTCTACTTTCCTCATCATTTTTCTCAGAAAATTCATCCACTTTAACATTTGCACTTTCAATGATTTTGTTAGAAGAATTGTTCAGACATTTATAAGCTTTGATTTTGGTAGAATATCCTCTAAATATTCCTTCATCACTTTTAGAGTCAATTTTCCCATTTCTATCATCTTTCAATAAATAACATTGACTTCCAAAATTCTAAAGTAACTCACATTTGGTGTGTATCCATACCATATCTCATATGGTGTCTTATTGGTGTCTTTCTTCAATTGAACTCAGTTTAGTGTATAGATAGTAGTACTTAAAGCTTCTCTCTAGAATGTTTGTGTGATGCCTTTTTCAATCATGGGTGTTCTGGCACAATCAACAATTAATCTATTCCTCCTTTCAGCAATCCCATTCTACTGTGGTTTTCTTAGTTGAGAAACTTGTCTTGTAAGCCCATGCTCATTGCAAAAGTTAGTGAATTCATCATAAATAAATTATCCTCCTCTATCTAAACTTAAACATTTCAGTTCTTTTCCACTTTTTTTTCAACTTTAGATTTATACCATTTGAACATCTTAAACGCTTCAGATTTCTCTTTTAAGAACATGACAATCATCATCCTAGAATAGTCATCAACAAATAGAATGAAGTATATATCACCATAATAGATCTTTGTTCTCATTTGTTCACATAAGTCAAGATGGACTAATTTCAGAATAGCATTAGATGTGTAGGTTTTTCTCTTGAAACTAGACTTTGTCATTTTTCCTTTTTTACAATTCTTGCACATAACATGGTTGGGCTTTGACATACTCAGTAAGCCTCTTACTTTTCTTTTCTTAATTATCTTAACCATGTTGTCAAATTTCACATGACATAACCTTTTATGCCACAACCAAAATTCTTCATTTCTAGCCAATAAGTAAGTGTTCTCAATATTATCAAGATAGAAAATATTACCTTTTGTTTGTTCACCAGTACTGATCAACTTTCTAGTTCCATTGTAGATCATTGCATTTTTGTTCTCAAATGCAACTCGGTGTCCTGTGTTGTTCAGTTGTGAAACACTCAATAGATTATAGTTAAGTCCTTTTACCCAATATGCATTTTCACATCTGATCATTTTATTCAACATGATGGTACCTCTTCCTTCAACTGGGGAAGGTGAGTCATTACCCATCCTAACTAATCCACCATTATAATATTCAAAAGTTTCAAAATTTTCCTTATCTCCAGTCATGTGGTGAGTACAACCACTATCAATAATAAAGACAACATTTTTGCTAACTTTAGATATGAGTGCAGTTTCAACATACCTTTCTTATTCATCTGAATCATCCTTCATAGCAACAAATACTACCTTAACATCTTCATCAAAATCAGTGTCAGTATTTTCAGCTTTGTTTTCAACTAGGTAACAATCCTTCTTACCTTTGTCCTTGTAATCTTGGTTATGTCTTCTATCAAAGTGTCGATTGCTTTTGTAGTCTCGGTCATCACTTTTGTATAACTTATTTTCATAAGATCTGACATTGTTTCTTTCATCCTTTCTCTTGTTAGGGCATATAGCAGCAAAATGTCCAATTTCTTTGCAATTAAAACAGACCAATGGTAATTTACCTTTATATCAACCTTTACCTCTATGTAGTCTCCTAGTCATTAGTGCTTCAAGTTCATCAAGTTCATTTTCATCACTATCACTGTCACTATCATTTCTCATAGTGTGTTTGTGACTAGATTTTTTAATTTTCAGAGAAGATTTGAATGTAGACTCAATAGTTGGTAAGACATTGTTGTCATAGTTGGTAATCTCAAATGAAATAAGTCTACCAATCAAAATATCAAGAGTAACATTGTTATTTTCTACTTCTCTCATTCCTTGAATCGCAGATACTCTAATAGCATAAAAAGGTAGTAAGGTTCTCAAAATTTTACTTACAACTATTTATTCCTCAAGTACTCCTCCTACTCCACCAATAGTATTAACAACTTCTTTGATTTTTCTACTGTATTGAGTGATATTCTCTCCTTCTTTCATCTGTTCCTCTTAGGCTTTCAGCTTTAGCTCTTAGCACATTTTTATCTCCTCCATGTACTAGCTTGAGTTTGTCCCACATTTTCTTTGCAGAGGTGCAAGATTTGACATCTTCAAATTCAGTATTGGATAGTGAAGAAGCAAGTTCTATCATCATAGAATTGTGTTCATGTTTTTCTCTCAATTGATCAACAATTAGAGGTCCACTAGGTGCAACATATTTAGTATTCAAGTATTGTATGACATCATTTACAATACCTGATAGATGAAATCTTATCCTACTTTTCCATGATGCAAAGTTATATTTGTTCAACTTAGGCACATCCCTTTTACTCATCTTGTGATCTTTAGCTTAAGTCTTTAAACTCTCTTCCAAGCACCAAAGCTCTGATACCAATTGTTAGAATAAATGAGAGAGGGGTGAATTAGTGGCCTTAAAAATAATTCCATAAATTCAACCAAATATTTATATTTCAAATATAATATCCTCATTTATCTTTCAGTCCATCAAGATGAATTCCTTAAATAAATTTAGCAAATATATACTACTCGGTAAGATATATTGTTTATCTTTTTTAGACTTTACCGAGTAGCATCAATTAAACTTAGTGTTTACCGACCAATCCAGTTTTAGTAATGTGTAAAGTAAACTATCAATGCAATGAAAGAAAGACACATGTGACACATATATTTTAATGTGGAAACCTTGTTAAGGGAAAAACTACTTGGGACCAGTAACCCAAAATTTTTACTCTTCTAAAGTGAGATCAGTGAAGAGACGACCCTGTTAAAGGTTACAAACACACTATTAAGTGTGACCTTGTTAGAGGATTCAAAACTAACAGTTTGTATTTTGACCTAGCATTCACTATGTTTTCAACAAGAAAACCTTTTGATACTCTTGAGTATCTCAATACAATAAGGATGGTTAAATCTCACTCGGTTAAGAGATTTTCTAAATCAATGGTTAAACTAAAACAGTAAATGATTTGTTCAAAATATAAATTTTTCTTGCAAATATTCAGAGCTATTTTTATTCCAATAATACCTCTCTTATCAATATTCTCTTCAGTTCCTTTTCTCCCTTCTTTGTTTTTCTTGGTGAATGCTTTTTCATCTATTGCTCAGTGTCTATAGAATTCTTTGGCTCTGTTCTTCAGGTTGTATGATCATATCTGCATGAATAATTCTATCTTCACCAGAATTATATTCAGCATTCTTCTTTTAATAATGAATTACTTGTCTCTTTATATAGACATGATTTAGTCATTCAATCTCCTTATTTTCATCATAGATCACTCCTTGATCCATAAAACGTGGCATTGTTGATTTAATCCATAAAGCTCTCCTTCTGTTTTATTCCACAAATCTATCGTTGTTATCTATGAATAAAATGTGCTTTAAATCTCTTGCCTTTATTTAGTTTAACTTATCAATGAAAATAAAGTAATTCATTAGTCAATCTAAATATAGCTCCTACCAGCTAAGTGTTTTTTTGTTCTTTATCTCCAGTTTTGATCAGTGATCAACTTCAGTTAGCTCGGTCATTAACTTTAGTTATGCTCGGTAACAACTTCGGTTAGCTCGGTGACCACTTCAGTTATGCTTGGTAAATATCTCTTGCTTGGTAACAACTTGCTCGGTTACTGTGGTGCTTGATATACACTATGAACTTCTTGGTGTTCTCTATTCGTCAGTGTGCACTGTCCGTCAATTTTTACTGTCACTCGCTATATACTCAACTTTTATCTTTTACCGACCACATAAATTTTGTCCCTTCAACTCTTTTAAATTTATGAAAATATTTGTATGACCAATCAAAACATATCAAGTTGACATCAATGACAATACAATACATTAACTGATTTAATGTCTTGCATTCACTTTTGCATCTCGATGATCATCCACTTATCATCTTCAAACATTCAATCAGTTATAGTTTATCAACAATCTCTGTCTTTGATTTTAAATATATTTGTATTTCTATAATCTTTTGAATCCAAACTTGAGAGTAGATTTGAGGAACTCTATTGTAAAATGGTATTTGGAGTACAACTATGTATGCAAACCCAAGCCATAGTTTATTTTTCACTTGATTGGTTCCTTGTCCCATCACAAATCCATAACTTTTTGAAGGAAGGTGTTGATTAACTGATGAGAATTTGATGGATATGATGAAGACCGAGTGATACCTAGTGTCGTGATTGTAGAAATGGTTAGATCAGTTGTTTTTTTGTCATTGATGTCAAGAAATTGATTAATTAATTTTTATTATGTTCTGATTAAGTAAAAACAGGATTTGAAAGGTCCCAAAACCTTGTACAAAAGATCAGAAGCTATACAATAATGATCAGCCTTCAAGGAGAATCAAACCAAAGGTATAGGGACCCATGGCCTTACAATGAGAAACAAAAATAAAGGAACACAGAAAAAGGAAGCACAACAAAAAAGACAGCAAGAAAGACAACCCAAAAGAGAGAGACAACTAGCAATTGTCCCTCAAATCTTTCGTCTGCTCCACAAGAAGCTCCATGTTGCCGACCGAAATCTTTAGTTCTTTGAGATCTACATATTTTTTCTTCAAACTGGTATGGTTTCTCGCACCCTCTTTAGTATCTTTGTTATTGTGTGCATAAATGTTGTCACATTCTATGAATCATTCCATTCAAGGTTGCTCAAGAATGAGGCCTCAAATATCGATCCATAGCTCTCTAGTCATGGATGTGTAAAAATGTAAAATGAAGGCCCTCAGATTGACCTAGTTGTGTCTATTGCAAATACACCATGAAACGAGAGATTCAAATGCATAAAAATGAAATATACTCTATATGATAACAATGCATATTAGTCTATGAAAGAAAATATGAATGCAAATCTAATCTATGGGAATAAACATGATTCTAATCTATATGAGGAGCCATGAATGCAAGAAGAAGAAGACAAGAAGAGAGAAGTTGCAATATCCAAGCTCAAATACTCAAATCCTCCTCCAAAATTGCTCTCTAAACCTGCAGCATAACGATACTATGAAAAACCTAATATGAAAATGAGAAGGAGAGGTCTCCTTTTAAAGGAAAGTGAACGATTGAGATTAAGAGGCAAAAATCAAAGGCTACGATTAAGAGGCAAAAACCCACCAATTAGAAAGATGTGAAAAAAAAGGAATTTTTATTTAATTTTTAATTTAGTTCATTTCCTTTTTCAACAAATAAAGTGCTTTAAGTGGGGATTTTTATTTATTTAATTAAAAGATGGGTTTTCTTTATAATTAAATAAATTAGAAGAATTTTATTCAATTAAATGGGGGAAATTGAATTTAATTAAATAAGAGGAATTTAATTAAAAGGGAGATTAAATCTTTTAATTAAATAAGAATGATCAAACCTTAAGAAATATTTAAATAATTAAATAATTGAATTAATTACAATTTGATCAAGGAAATTGATTTGAATTGAAAATATTGCAAAGCATTGATTTAGAAAATTGATAAAATGATAAATGGGGCCCAAAGTCTAGGCGACCATTTTAGGGTGCATACATTTGCCCCTCTTTGACTAATGTGTGGTTGACTCAGGAACACATGTAGTCAAAGAATGCAGTTGAAGTGTGAGGTCGAAATGGGATCACAAAACAACACAGATGTGTGGTCGAAACGGGAACACATCAGGACAGAAATAAGCACAATTGAAAAAAAGATAAAGTCAACACCCAAATAAGTAATTGACATGTCAGAGATAATAATCTCAAGAAAACTGATATAATTGATAAAGTTGAATCAAAGATTGAAGTTTGATAGGTACTACCCCCTCATGATCGAAACCGAAATGAGATAGAGGAGAAATAGCAAATTGATAAATATTGATCAAATCAAACTAAAGATAAGGTTCTTGATGTAAGATGAAAGATATAAAGATCACAGAACCAAGGCACAAAATATTATGCCCCAAGGTTGAATTAGAAGAAAAGAAGTGGGGTGAAAGTGAATGGAAGACAAAATTTTGGAAGAAGTGGAAAGAAAATGGAGAGAAAAAAAAAAATTTGCCTCAAGAGATAGAATGTCCCAAAATTAATCAACTATTCAAGGTAGAAAATTTCGATTGAGATCACGAAAGAAGATAAGGAAATGAAGATCAGAACGTGATCATAGTTGATTAAAAGTCCACAAGAAATATGAAAGAAAACCCTCACAAACTCATAATGCAGCTTAAAAATACAAACTAACATGAGGTCTAACAATGCAAGCTACATGAAAATGCAAAGGTGTACTTGCAATAGAGCAACAAACATAGGATCTTGTGTTCATCATTCATAAGAGAATGTAAAGGAACTTATTTTCATCA
>MU225186.1:1695540-1728935 GCA_018584345.1 Thuja plicata | reverse complement strand
TTACAATTTGATCAAGGAAATTGATTTGAATTGAAAATGTTCCAAAGCATTGATTCAGAAATTTGATAAAATGATAAAATAATAAATGGGGCCCAAAGTCTAGGCAACCATTTTAGGGTGCATACAGTTATCTTCCCCTTTGTTAGTCTCCATCTTCTCAACAATGTTCTTGTTGTGATCGGCAGAAGCTTTTAGAATGTTAAAACTTTGATCACTTATCTTCTTCAGAGTATTCTCCAGTTTTTCAAATTTATCTTCAAGGGTAGAAATTCTAGCTTCATGGCGATTTTCCTCACCTTCTTTACTCATGTTGTGTAATTTATCTTTCATGGCCAACACAGTACTTCCCAGCTCCCCAAAAGCCTCCCCTTTTTCACAGCTTCCATCCAGTCTTCTAGGCAAGAGGCCATAGTTTTTTCACCAAATGTGGTCGCCTTAATCATATTCAACATTTTACCTTGCTCTTTATTGTCTTCTTTCATTGAAACAGATTCCTAGGCTAAAGTGGTAATAAATTTTCCAAAAGAAAGGATGCAATCTTTATGATCTTGTTCAATGTTCAAACCATCCCTCTTGCTGGTAATATTGACCTCAGTTATGTCTGCAGCTTCTAGCTTCTTACATTGAGTGTCCACCCTAACAAAGTTAGTGCCCTTATCCCTGCCACTGTTATCCAAAGTTTCCCCTCTTTTTTCATCATTTTTCATTTTCCTCTTCTTTGTGATCACCAGGCTTTCATTTAAATCCTCCTCCTCATCAGAAGACTCCACAATACCCTTATTTTTGGCATTACCCTTCTCCTTTTTTACAATAGAAAAATTATTTCTATTAAAAGGAATTTTTCTTTTACCACATTTTGGAATGGTGTCTTCATCCTCAGTCTTGATTTCTTCTGGCTCAAACTCCTCATCCGAGCCTTCCCACCTCTTTTTTTTTTAGGATTCTTGCTAGAAGAAATCTCTTTCACATTCCCTTTCCTTTTAGGAGTATTCTTCATCTCATATTTTTTATCTGCATTGAATTTGTCTCTCGATTCATACTCCTCTATATCTTCATCACCTGGAGAATTACCTTTAAGAATCAGTCTTTCAACCCTTTTCAATTTTAAGGATTTTGTAAATTGAAACAATTAACCCTTGATGTAACCCGTGGTCACCAAAAGGGTCATTTTGAATCTTTTTCAAGGTATGATTCAGATAAATCATAAGGTAAAATAGAATTCTTATCTTCTCATCATGCCTAAAGTGGTTTAAAATTACAAAATAGTTCTCGTAGGCCCTAAAGAATCTACCATCTAGAGTTAAATAACTGATAGTTGTATACAGAATGAATCTCCAAGGGCGGCTAATAATATTAGGTCTTATGAAGCCACATACCTTCTTTACCAATCTTTTAGCCTCAATATCATCCACAGGAAATCTAGCACGAGCCCTATCTGAATAGCTCTAGTCCCAATAGAATTTCATACCCTTCTGGGGTAAATCTGTGGCCTCTGCAATTAGCTCTTCATTGATGTCCACACAAAGATTATGGAAGTGAATTCTTCCATTCTTCCAATTTTTCATAAAGAAATTTGTAACCATAGGGTCCCGACCTTGGAGTTTCTCCTTATACCCAGCAAAGCCATCTTTCTGGAGTACATCCCAGATAGCCTCATGCTTCCATACATTACAGCTTGAGGGTTCATCTCTTTTTTTTTTGCCTCCCATTTTGCAATTTTTGTTCTATTTTTTTCTTTATTCTGTTCTTATTGTTGCACAACCTTCAATCTTATTTCTTTTTGAAATCTTGTGCGAAGTGACCCAGAATCCATGTGAGGTGCTATTATGAAGGCAGATGGTTTCGATGGATATGACCTTCCCATTACTAATACTTATATAAATCGTGCTTTCCTTCATCATTAATTAATTTTTTTTCACTTATTTGATTTATGTGGATCCTCTCCTTAAATATTAATGATTTCAAATCATACGGAATACTGGTTTCTTTTAGCCGACGGATAGATATCACCAAAATTCAAGTCATAGTGATGCCCAAGCAAAGAAATGGATGAGCATTACTGAAGAGAAGAATCACAAGCATTACCAATGGAAGAATTATAGTGTTAACTGACAAGAAAACTTTGTAGTGAAGCCCAAAGGACAGACAACCCCAATGGATAGACAACCCTGACAGAGTAGCTCGAGGAGAACTAAAGTGTTGACAGAAAATATCAAAGAGTTAAAACACCGAAGTTAACTAGAGTTTAGAAATGACAAAATATCTAGCTGGCAGAGCTAAATATAGACTTAACTAGTTGTTATCATTGTTTTCATCGATGAGATAAAGCCAGAGATAAGTAAAGGATTTAAAGTTGTTTTGTCAAGTTGGCAAGAATATTTATATGAGATAAAATAGGAGTTATGATTTAAATCAAGATTGGCTAAGATTGTGGATCGCACCAATAACAAGAAAATCAAGAAGAGAGAAATGGTGATATTATGTCTATAAAGAGACAACTTAATTCATTATGAATTAAGGGGATTGAATGAAAAAGAGGATGCTAGAGAGAAACTGATGAAGAACAAATTCATACAGTTCTGATCAATCAAGCTGAGAAAAGAGCTAAAGATTTCTACAGACACCGACCAACAAAACATAGCATCACCGAGCAGAAACAAACGTGGAGAAAAGGTATTGAAAATATATATTGATCAGAATGGTTTAATGAGCTTATAGTAGATCTAAAAATCTACAAGTATAAGTTGTATATGTGAACAGATCATACTATTTCAGTTTAACCATTGATTCAGAAAGTCTCTTAACCGAGCAAGATTTAAAGATCCTTTCTATATTGAGATACATCCCAAGGAGTATCAAAAAGTTTGATCATGAAGATAGCATGAGATACCAGATATCATTTGACAAACCAGGTTTTGGTCATAGAAGGTAGCATAGAGATGCCCGATATCAAGTGACAAACTAATCATTTAAATCCTCTAACATGGTCACACCTAACAGTGTGCTTGTAACCTTTAACAGGGTTGTCTCTTCAGCAAGCTCACTTCAGAAGAGTGAAAATTTTGGGTTACCGGTCCCAAGTGGTTTTTCCCTTAACGAGGTTTCCATATTAAAAATCCATGTGTCAATGTATTTATGAGTCATTACTTTAGTGTTTTGCATTACACATAACTAATCTGGATTGATGGGTATACATTAAGTTATTTACTTTCATTCAGTAAATTGAAAGACTACTATTCGGTAAGCACAAATAATAAGGTTTAAACAAAGCACTCCGAGCAATTGTTATTTATTAAGTATATTTGAAGGCATGCATCTTGTAGGAATAGAGATAAATAGAGGCTTAATATTGTGGTACTAAGTTTTTGGGTTGATTAATTAGAATATTTTTTAGGCCACTGATTCACCCACCCCCCCCTATCATTTATTACTAACAATTGGTATCAGAGCTTGTGTGCTTAGAAAGGGAGTTTTATAGCTCAAGAAAAAGATCACAAGATGAACAAAAAATATGTGCCCAAGTTGAATAAAGACAACCTTGCATCATGGAAAAGAATAATAAGACTCCACCTGTCAGGTATTGGTAATGATGTTACTCAACACCTTGATACTAAATATGTGTTGCCTAAAGGACCTCATACTCTTGAGCAATTAAGAGAAAATTATGAGCATAATTGCATGATGATAGAACTTGCCTCATCACTCTCTGATGCTGAGTTTGAAGATGTCAAAACCTACACCTCTGCAAAGAAAATGTGGGATAAGTTGAAGCTGGTACATGGAGGAGATGCTAATGTACTATGAGCCAAGGAAGAAACTCTAAGAGGGAGGTTTGATGACCTAAGGATGAAAGAAGGATAAAATATCACTCAGTATAGCTACAGAATTAAAGAGGTAGTCAATGCTATCCGAGGAGTTGGAGGTGTACTTGAAGAGGAGACAGTGGTAAGTAAAATCTTAAGAACCTTTCTTCTTGTATATGCTATTAGAGTTGATTATATTCAATAAATGGGAGCAGTTGCAAACAATACAGTTACTCTAGATAGTTTGATTGGTAGACTGATTTCATTTGAGATGAATAACTTTGATAATAGTGTCTTACCATCTATATAATCTACATTCAAATCTTCTTTGAAAATAATTAGTAAGTCAAATCATAGACATGATATTAGGAATGATAGTGAAAGTGATAATGAGGATCAAGGACTTGATGAGATTGAAGAACTAATGGAAAGAAGACTGCAGAGAGGCAAAGGTAGATACAAAGGTAAATTACCACTTGTATGTTTTAATTGTAAAGAAGTTGGACACTTTACTGCAAGATGTCCTAACAGAAGAAAAGATGAAAGAAGTAATGACAGAACATATGAAAAGAAGTTTGACCGAGGTGGTAACAAATATTACCGAAGTAATCAAAAATCTGAAAGAACAAATACCCAAGACTACAAGAAGAAAGGAAAGAAATCTTGTTACCTAGCTGAGAACAGAGCTGATGATACTGACACCAAATCTGAAGAAGACATTGAGATGGTATTTGTAGCCATGAAGGATGATTTAGATGAAGAATAAGAAAGGTATGTAGAAAGTGCACTCATATCTAAGGTTAGTAAAAATGATGTCTAGATCATAGATAGTGGCTGCACTCACCACACGACCAATGATAAGAAAAATTTTGAAACTTTTGAATACTATAATGGTGGTTCAGTAAGAATGGATAATGACACACCTTGTCCAGTTGAAGGTAAAGGAACCATAATGTTGAATGACCTGATCAAATGTGAAAATGCTTACTGGGTAAAAGGACTAAATTATAATCTGTTAAGTATTTCACATCTAAACAATACAAGTCACCGAGTAGCATTTGAGAATAAGAAGGCAAAGATCTTCAATGAATCAGGAAGGTTGATCAGAACTGGTGAGGAGACAAAAGGTAACCTTTTCTATCTTGATGACATTAACACCACTTGTTTAATGGCTATAATCAAAGACATATGGTTGTGGCACAAAATATTGTGTCGTGTAAATTTTGACAACATGATAAAGATAAGAAATAAAAGGAATGTTAGAGGCTTACCGAGCATGACAAAGCCCAAGCATATCATGTGCAAGAACTGTCAAAAAGGTAAGATGACAAAGTCTAGTTTCAAGAGTAAAGCCCATACATCTAATGAAATTCTAGAATTAGTCCATACTGATCTATGTGGACCCATGAGGAAAAAGAGTTACTATGGAGATAGATATTTCATTCTCTTTGTTGATGATTATTCTAGAATTATGACAGTTATGTTCTTAAAAGATAAATCAGAGGCATTCAAGATGTTTAAATGGTATAAGGGTATGGTAGAAAAACAAAGTGATAAGAAATTTAAATGCTTAAGGTCAGCTAGAGGAGTGGAATTAATTTCAGATGAATTCACTAATTTTTGTAATGAGCATGGAATTAAAAGATAGGTTTTTTCACAAAGAACACCATAGAAAAATGGAATTGTTGAGAGGAGAAATAGATCAATTGTTGACTGTACAAGAACATTGATGATTGAGAAAAGAATCACTCAAACTTTTAGGAGGGAAGTTGTCATTGTTGTTGTCTACACATTAAACAAAGTACAATTGAAGGACACAAACAAGACACCCTATGAGCTTTGGTATGGTTACACACCCAATGTAAGTTACTTTAGAATCTTTGGTAGTCAATATTATATTTTGAAGGATGATAGAAGTGGAAAGCTTGACTCCAAAAGTGATGAAGGTATCTTTCTAGGGTATTCCACCAAAAGCAAGGCTTATAAATGTCTTAACGAGTCATCAAACAAGATCATTGAAAGTGAAAATGTAAAGATAGATGATTTTGCAGAAAATAATGATAAGGAAAGCATAAGATAACCAGAGGAATACAGCAGGTTTTTTATACTGAACCTGACACTCTACTCAAGCAATAGTGTATCACTCCCAAGCAACAGAACACTACACTTGAGCATCAGGTTGCAGTTACCAAAAATAGGATAATACTCAAGATGATGTACCAAGTGATGGAGATCAGAATGAAAGTCAAGAAGATGATCAGAATAATGGACAAAGAGCTGAACCAAAAATTGCCAAGTATGTCAGAAGAATTCATCCAAAGAATCAAATCATAGGAGACAAGAAGGTTGGAATGAGAACAAGAAGTAAGTCACTAAACACTAGATGTTTACTTTGTGATTTTGAGCCTAAATTTGTTTATACTATACTTGAGAATGAAGAATGGGTCAGTGCTATGAATGAAGAAATAGAATAGATTGAGAAGAATAGTACATGGACACTAGTACCGAGACTAGATGACAATAATGTCATCGATACCAAATGGATATTCAGAAACAAGCTGAATGAGAATGGAGAAGTCACAATAAATAAAGAAAGAATAGTATGCAAGGGGTATGCACAAGAAGAAGGTATTGATTATGGAGAAAAATTTGCACCCGTTGCTAGAATAGGAGTTAGAATATTACTTTCTTATGCTACATTCAAAGGATTCAAGGTATACCAAATGGATGTCAAATCTGCATTCCTAAATGGAATACTACAAGAAGAGGTATACATTGAATAACCAGAAGGGTTTGTTGATACAGACAAGAGGAACATGGTATGTAGTCTACATAAAGCCTTGTATGGATTAAAACAAGCACATAGATCCTGGTATGAAAGACTTCACTCCTATCTCATTATCATTAAATTTTTAAGAACAAGTGAGAATAGCAATATGTACTTAAAAGAAGATACTGATGGTAATATTCTGATTGCTGAAATATTTGTTGATGATGCCATTTTTGGGGGAAATGAAATGTTATGCAAATCCTTTGCTAATGAAATGAGCAAATAATATGAAATGTATATGTTTGGGGAGATCAAATTCTTTCTTGGTCTATAGATTATTCAACAAGATGTAGGCATATATCTCTCTCAGTCCAAATACATCTAGGAAGTGTTGAAGATATTCAAGATGGAGGATTCCAAGCCAGTTGGAAGACCTATGGCTACTCAATGTAAGTTGAGAAAAGAAGAAAAATCAAATGAGGTAAATCAGACCTTGTATAGATCAATGATTGAAAAACTAATGTATGTTGTTCATACCATACCAGATATAGCACATGCAGTTGGAATAGTTGCAAGATTCTCTGCTAATCCCAAAGAATCACATATGACTATTTTCAAGAGAATTCTGACATATCTGAAGAACACCAAGGATTATGGCTTATGGTATAAAAGAGAAGGAAAATTGAGCTACAAGTCTATGCAAATTCTGATTGGGCAAGAAACATTGATGACCGAAAGAGAACCACTCAAGGAGCATTCTTCATGGGTGACAAACTTGTCACATAGATCAGCAAGAAGCAAGGATGCATCTCTCAGTCTACTACAGAAGAAGAGTATGTGGCTACTACTGTAAATTGCTCCAATATTGCATGGATCAAATAGTTGCTGGAAGGTATAAATATGAAGATCCTTGAACTAGTGATTATATATTGTTATAATACCAGTGCAATTAACATTTCTAAGAATCCAGTCATGCATGCTAAGACCAAGCATATTGCTATCAAGTATCACTATCTAAGAGAACAAGTGCAAGCAAAGGAGGTGATACTGGAATATGTTCAATCAAAGGAACAATTAGCTAATATATGCACCAAGCCATTACCGAAGGATACATTTGAGTACTTGAGATAGAGACTAGGGGTACAACCCTTGTCTATCAGTTAGTAAGCTGACTAGGAGGTTGCATTATCCTACACACAATCAGAAGATCTTTAAAGTTGATGCAAGCACTGAGATGAACAACAACAGATACATTTGTACACAGCAAGTTAAGAATTTGCACGGAACACCAAAAACATTGTATTGCTGATGGATAGGGAAATTCAAGCAATATATTATATAAAGGGATGGAAGATGATATAGAATAAAATTGGTTGGCATTGTTGTCAAAGGGAGAGATTATCTCATTATCATAAATCATAAGGAAGAGAGATTCATTATCATAAGGGAGAGATTCATTATCATAACAAAGAGATTATCTCATTTATCAAAAAAGATTATATCATTATCCATGAAGAGAATTTCCTAAGAATCAAAAGGAAGTGTTAATAAATATTCAAAGGGAGAGGTTGATTACATATGAAATATCCATCTAAGAGAGAGAAGTAACAAAGGGAGAGAGTTCATACAAAGGGAGATATTGGTTACAAAGGAAAAAGAGATTGTCAAGAAGAGGAACAGTCAAGGCAGAGTACATATCATAATAGAGATAGAAGATGCTACATCTATCTAGTGAAGGGATTGAATATTAAATAAATCCACTCTGAAAGAAACAAATCTAAGCTATTTGAGCTTACCGAGAGCCAAACATTTGTAATAGTTACAATAGGAGAGATTGATGAAACTGTTATATTTCATATTGTATTAGTAATAATATAGTGTGATAATGTAGTGTGTTTCCATCAATGCCAAAGGGAGAGATTGATGACATGTAACAGATTGAATGTTTGAAGATGTTAAGTTGATTGCCAAAATATAGAAAGATAATGCAAGACATTAAATCAGTTAATGGATTGTATTGTCATTGATGTCAACTTCATAAATCTAATCGGTTATAATCAAAGTGTCAAAGACTTTAGAGAATTAGAAAGATAAATATTACGCTTTCAGTAATGCATAAAAGACAAGCATTCACTAAGTGACTTCAAAAACTGACGGCTAGTGGAACCTGATGGACAGAGATCACCAAAATTCAAGTCATAGTTATGCCCAAGAAAATAAACCAACGAGCATTACCAAAGAGAAGAATCACAAGCATTACCAATGGTCAAATTACAGTGTTAATCGATGAGTAGAACTTTGTAGTGAAGCCCAAAGGACATTCAACCCTGACGGACAGACAACCCCGATGGAGTAGCCCGAGGAGAACTGAAGTGTTGATCGAAGCTATCAAAGAGTTAAAACACCAAAGTTAACTGGATTTCATAAATGACAAAATATCTAGCTGGCAGAGCTAAATATAGACTTAACTAGTTATTATCATTGTTTTCATTAACAAGATAAAGGCAGAGATAAGTAAAGGATTTAAAGATGTTTTGTCTAGTTGGCAAGAAGATTTCTACAAGATAAAATAGGATTTATGCTTTAAATCAAGATTGGATAAGATTGCGGATCATGCCAAGAACAAGAAAATCAAGAAGAGAGAAACGGTGATATCATATCTACAAAGAGACAACTTAATTCATTATGAATTAAGGGGAGTGAATGAAAAAGAGGATGCTAGAGAGAAACTAATGAAGAACAAATTCATACAGTCTTGATCAATCAAGCTGATGAAAGAGCTAAAGATTTTTGTGGACACCGAGCAATAGAGCATAGCATCACCGAGTAGAAACAAAAGTGGACCAAAGGTATTGAAAAGATATATTGATCAGAATGGTTTAATGAGCTTACAATAGATCTAAAAATCTCCATGTATATGTTGTATATGTGAACAGATCATATTTTTTCCATTTAACCATTGATTCAGAAAGTCTCTTAACTGAGCGGGATTTAAAGATACTTTCTATATTGAGATACATCCCAAGGAGTATCAAAAATTTTGATCATGAAGATATCATGAGATGTCGTATACCATTTCAAAAACCATGGTTTGGTCATAGAAGGTAGCATAGAGATTCCTGATATCAAGTGACAAACTAATCTTTTAAGTCCTCTAACAAGGTCACACCTAACAGTGTGTTTGTAACCTTTAACAGGGTTGGCTCTTTCCTGAGCTCACTTCGAAAGAGTGAAAATTTTGGGTTACCGGTCCCAAGTGGCTTTTCCCGTAATAGGTTTTCCACATTAAAAATCTATGTGTCAATGTGTTTATGATTCATTACTTTAGTGTTTTGCATTACACATAACTAATATGGATTGATCGGTATACACTAAGTTATTTACTGCCGTTTGGTAAATTGAAAGACTGTTATTCGGTAAACACAAATAATAAGGTTTAAACAAAGCACTCTGAGCAGTATTTATTTATTAATTATATTTGAAGGCATACATCTTGTAGGAATAGAGATAACTAGAGGCTTAATATTGTGGTACTAATTTTTTGGGTTGATTAATTGGAATATTTTTTAGGCCACTGATTCAACCCCCCCCCTCTCAGTTATTACTAACATTAACATTTCAAAAGGGAGGACCCACTCAATATTGAAAGTTTTCATAACCAAGGCCCAAATTTTAGTAGAATAGGAATAGTGGATGAACAAATGGTTGACAAATTCTTCCTCTTTCTTGCACAAGAAACACATGTTAGGAAAACACATACCTCTGATTTTGAGGTTATCAATAGTAAGGATTTTATTTTGGAGCATCATCCAAAAGAAAATATTGGTTTTTGGTGTTAATCCTTTGATCTGAGCTTTAGCCCATATTGAAGTTTCCAAGTTATTGTAATTCAGATAGTAGGTAGATCCCACAGTAAAAATTGCAACTAGGAGTCCCTTTCAATATCATAACATCTTCTTCCTTACATAAAGTGATAGCATTCAGATTTTTTATTAGAGAATTAAGGGAAGGATCAATAGAAGAAAGATCCCTCCATTGACCATCCACCCAATAGTCTTTAACTTTAGATCCATGTCTGAGATTGCATATATCAGCAAAAGGTCCCCATTGAGAGATCTCAGCAAGAGTAGAGTCACCAATCCATAAGTCACTCCAGAAATCAATTTTGTCACATTTCCCTACTTTCCACTTGACTCCTTTTCTTAGAATGTGTTTAGCCTTAATGACATTCTTCCAAATACAAGAACCAACCAGGTTATCTTCAGCATCTAGAAAGACATTAAGAGAGGGAGCATTCCTTTTGTATTTATTATGTCATATTATGCTCCATTCTTCTTTAGAAGAATACCCCCTCCATCCAAGTTTTGCAAGAAGGGAATCATTCAGACTTTTAATTCTCCTGATGCCTATCCCACCTTTGATTTTAAGAGTGAAGACCTTTTCCCAAGAAATCAAAGAGAACATCTTAGATTTTTCAACCCCAGTCCAAAGAAAATTATTTTGAATTTTTTCAATAGCATCTGCATATTTATTGGGTATTCTGAAAAGACTGAGGGCATAAATAGGTATACTTTGGAGAAAAAAATTCAATATAATAACTTTACCAACTTGACTTAGAAGATCCCCTTTCCATCCAGCAATTTTCTTATGAAATTTATCCACTAACGAGCTCCAAAAAGCCTTAGGGGGATTAAGACCTAGACGAAGACCCGGATAGGTAGCAGGTAGTTGACCGATTTGACATCCCATAATTCTATTGATTTTACCTTGTTTGTACTCTGGGGTATTGATAAAGTAGATATAGCTTTTATTCCAATTATTAGATTGACTAGTAGCCTTGTTGTAGTTATTGAGGATTTTGTTGAGATTCTAGGCTTCAAATATAGTAGCTTCTCCCATAAAAATGGAATCATCCACAAATTTCTGATGGGAGAAAACATGATTAGAAGATGAAGGTCTAAGACCTTTCAAATCACCTTTTTGTATAGTGTTGTCAATATATCTCCCTAAGCATTCAGCCAAAATAACAAATAACACAGGAGAAAGAGGATCTCCTTGTCTGAGACCCCTAGAATATTTGAAAAAAAAGGAGAAGGGGAACCATTGACCAAAATACAATAAGAGGGAGTAGTAATGAGCTACATAAGAATCTTGGAAATATTAGTACTTATACCAAAACCCAGGAGAGTTTTCTGAAGCAAATCCCAATCAACTCTATCATATGCCTTGGAAAGATCAATTTTTAATATGAACCCTTCTTTCCTTGCCATATTTAAAGAATGAATATTCTCATGGACTGTGACAATAGAATCTAAAATCTGTCTACCAAGAACAAAACCAGTTTGTTGATGAGATATGATTCTTGGAAGAAGATTCAAAATTGTAGAAGTAATCACCTTAGAAATGATTTTATAGGAAGAGTTACAAAGTCTTATAGGCTGAAAAAGATCCATAGTGTCAGCTCCATCTCTTTTAGGAATAAGAACTATAAACGTACCATTGATCTCTTTGAGAATACTTTTAGATCCAAAAAAATATTTAACAGCATCAGTAACTCCCTCGTGAATAATATTCCAAAATTGTTGGAAGGAAAACTTAGGGAACCCATCAGGGCTAGGGGATTTAGAACTTTCAAAGGAGAAAACTGCCTTTTTTATTTCTTCATTAGAAGGGATACCACAAAGATTCATGTTATCAGTGTCATTAATAATATTAGGAATACTATCCAGAATATTCTTCTGAAGAATCATGTTCAGATGGTTATCCTTTGTCAGCAGAGAAGAGAAGTAGTTGTTAGCTTCCTTGGAAATATCCTCCTCATCCAAAACTCTACCATTAGCCTTTAGATTAGAAATTTTGTTGGTTTTTTTATGCTTGAGAGCAGTCATATGAAAAATTTTGGAATTTCTATCCCCTTCTTTTAGCCAAGTGATGCGAGATCTTTTTCTCTAGAATATTTCTTCTTTGTGCACTATGTCATGATATTTGATCAAAATTTCATTCTCAGCATCTTTGGTGATATTAGTATAACCATCCAATTTGATATAATCCTAAACATCCTTAAGTTTCATCAAAATATCAGCCTTGGAAGAGAAGATATTCCCAAAAGTTTCCTTATTCCAAGTCTTAATTTTGTCTTTAACATTTTTCAACTTATAAGTTAATCTATACATAGCAGTGCCATCAATCTTAATCTGCCACCACTCTCTGATTTTATGGCTAATATTCGGATGTGTAGTCCACATTTTCTCAAAATGAAAAGGGAAGTTCCTTTTCTTAGATATCGGGTCAGCAATGAAGGATAGAGAGTAGTGGTTAGACCCAGCTCTAATAAAACCAATTAAAGAATAGTTATAATGCTGGTACCAATTATTAGAAATGAGGGCTCAATCGAGTCTTACCTGGATAAGCCCATCACCATCTCTACGATTGGTCCAAGTATAATTGACTCCTTGTAAATCTACATCAATGAGAGCTTGTCTTGTAATAAAATTCATCAAATCAATTCTGCTCTCCAGGTTAGGTTGACTGCTCCAACTTTTTCAGTTTCTTTGAGAGGAGTATTAAAGTCTCCCATAATAATACAACTATCATTATCAAAAGAATTCCTTACCTGGTCAATTATGTTCCAAAAATATCTTCTCACATTCTTAGTTTTGGGAGCATAAATATTTGTGAGAATCCAAGTAGTACCATCCTGAATGTGCTGAAATCTAAAAGTAGCCATATTGTTTTCCTGATAGATGACTTCCCCTTTAAATCACAGCAGAATTCCATATAGTAACTATGCCTCCTGAGCCTCCATCTAAGCTTCCACCATATATGTTACCATTTTTCAAAAACTTTAGAGTTTCCACCTTATTCTTTGACATTTTAGTCTCCTGAATCAAAACAATATCTGGTTTATTGTCTCTAACCAAATTTCTAATTAAGTCCTGCTTGTGGGGATTATTTAATGCTCGGATATTCCAAGATATTATCTTCATTTCTTTCTAGTTATTCCCACCTGAGTGATGGTTTTTTGAGTACCATCCGCTATATTTCTAGTTGCCTCCTGATTTCTTTTCCTTGAGCTTGGTGGCCTTCTAGGTGGAGAAAGCTGACTCCCTCCAACATCAAGTTGATTTCCTTTGTTTTTTTTTGAGCTTTGGTTGTCATGCCCTTTTTACCTTTTGTTTTATCAACCATAGTGAAAGGGAAATATTTTTCATGTCTTTCTAACACCCTATCAATTTCTTCCTGATCCCCCCATTTAGGCTTTGTTTCTTCATTTTCCTTCACCTTGGGAGATATATTTTATGTCATGTCAGATAGTCCTGGCCCTAGCACTATATCTTGCTGTGCATCTATGAACTCATTGTTCCTTGTGTTGAGCTTTGACTCCCCTTGCTGTCTATTATGTTCCTCATCCTCTTGATTTATTGATTGGTTATCCTCCAGATTCATGTGACTATTGATCTTCTGATTAATCAAATCTTCCTGCTCATTATCTAGTGTATCCAAAAAAAAATCCCTTCTCTGCTTTATCTCATTGTTATTTTGTACTTGAGACTCCAAGTTGACATTGTTTTTAGCCTCTGGGTAGTGTTTATTCTGATCCAAGTTGTTTTCCTTTTTATCCTTAATATATTCATTTTTTCAACTTTATCCTCTTTGTTCTTGGTATCAGAACTTAAAACCCCTTCTGGTCATTCTTCATTCTTACCTACAAGTTTCCACATCTTTTTCTGCTTGGTTTTCTTAATAGTGTTACTTGGGCATTTTTTTGCCCAATGTCCCGCCTTTTTACATCTAAAATAGGCAAATGGGATTGAATCATATTCTAGTTTTTGAATCCATTTCCCAAGTTTTGACTCCATTTCTATCTGCTCTGGCATATCAGCCTCAGGGACTATTCAAACACAAATTCTTGCATGTGTTAACCTTCTTCTTGACACTGTAATAGGATCTATGGATAAAAGCTCACCAAAAGAGTTGGCTATACCCACAAAGACATCTTCATTCCAATACTCAAGAAGAAGTCCAGGGAGTTTTACCCAAACAGGGATTTGAACTATGAAGTCCTCGTTAAGGGCCATATTCAGATACCATTTTTGTAAAACCATAGTACTTCTTCGTATACTCCATGGTCCACCACTTATGGTTTGTTTCCTATCTTATTTGCATAAAAAAAGAATGAGATATATCCTTTGTTCATAGTGACAATATCCACTTGTCCTTTAAGATTCCATCTTTTTTCAACAAAGGCTCTAATAATTTCAATATTAGGTCTAACCCCAATAAATCGACCAACTAGAGAGTTCTCCATTTTTTTAATGTTATGGTCAATAACTTGATCGGGAATAGAAATCTCATATTTCCCATCAAAAAGTATCGAGATATTTCTCACAAGCAAATAAATAGATTTACCTGAGGGTTTAATTCCAAAGAGAGATGACCATTTTGTTGTCTCTTTTCCCATAATGGGTCCCCCACCTAGTTCCCCGCTATCTTCTCTAGTTGGACCATCTTGTTTTTTCTTCTCGTTATCATCTCCCCCTGAGTCCGAAGAGATTCCCTCTATCACAAAGGCTCCTGTAGCACTAGCACAGACATTTCCCACTAGAGAATTTGAAATCTGGTTTCCCACCCTTGTTTCTCCGCTCCCACTCCCACTCTTGCTAGCCAATTTTAAGTTTGCCAATTTTTATTATGTTACCATATCTTAAGAGGAGAATTTAAATGGGTGACAAATACAGATCAGAAAATGATGAAGTAATGATGATATACTTCTTTTCTACTATATATTTAATGTTATCAAATCGGTACAATTGATTGATCAAGTCGGGAACTGCAATAAATTAAATTTATGACTGAAAGAGTTACTTTACTGAGCTAGACTGAGTCAGTCGGTAGAATGTTATGTGAGTCAGTTACAATTACCAAGCACTGAGCACCAAAGATGAGTTAGACACTGATCAGTGAATGAAGCCAGTTACTAAGTTGCAAAGCAAGTTTTATCAAGTAAAATATACTGATAATTAATGATATTAAATGATGATACAATTGAATTTAATGCAAAGCGATGATGAGCTGGATGAGGAAATAAATTAAATGAAGTTTGTTACAAGATCTACGAATGGGAAAATTAAAAGAGAAGATCTAAGGTGAAGATCAAGTGGTTAATTAGAACTATGAGAGTTCAAAGAAAAGTACAAGTTCCAAGGTAAAACTGAGATTGTTTACCAAGTTGTGAAATATGAAGAAGATGATCAAACGAATGAGTGCAAATGAAGAAAATAAAATTAAGGAGATTAAGAGGAAAAAGTATGTCTATATAAAGTATGATAAATACACATAGTGTAATAAGGCTGGCAAATTGAACAGAGAAGAAGAAGAACCTGAAGAAAAGCATTTACTGAATAGAATAGAGAAAGAGAGATTGAAGAATCTACAATCTGAGAAAGATATTAATGGATTATATGATGCCAGTATTCAATTAAGAATAAAAGATCTGACACAAACATAGGTAGATTTTATATTTACAGATCAAATTTTACTGTTGCTTAAAAATATTTTTAATAGATAAATCTCTTAACTGAGTGGATCTAACAGTCCTATTTGTAAAACCTAGACTTAGGTGACATTCCAAAAGAGTTTTTAAAGACCTCTAATAAGGCCACTCCGAACAGGGTGAAGATATTAATAGGTCTAAGGTAAATCCCCTAACAGGGTCACATTTAGCAAATTTGTTTGTAATCTTTAACATGATAAGTTCTTAACCGAGCATACTTCAGAAGGGTACAATTTTTATTGTGGGTTACAATTCCCACAGAGGTTTTTCTCAAATTGGGTTTTCTCGTTAAATCTAGTGTCAACCGATTTATATTTGTTGTTTACATGGTGAATCTGATTTTGCTATGTTTAAATGATTGATTTATATATATGAGATGTATTGTTGCTTATGTTATTGAGTTATTTGGTGAATTGGTTATTTACTGTATTAAATATTACCGAGTGAATCAGTGAGTTCAGTTTTAAGTGGTCAATTCTGATTTGTCTGATTCACACCCCCCCTTAGTGGGAACAACATTTGGTATCAGAGCTTAGTTACTCTGAAGTGTTAAGTTTAAAAGGGCTTGAGTCAAGATCTAAAGATGTATAACAGGGAAGCACCAAAGCTGAATAGGGATCGTTTCTCTACATGGAAAAGTAGAATGAGGTTGCATGTGTCTGGAGTAGGAGAGTATGGACTTCACTTTCTTGATAATGAATATGTAGCACCAACTACGAAACCTATAACTATCAGTGAGAAAATATTGAAATAGGAACACACAAAAGTTATGATTGAGATTGCATCTACACTTATCAACCAGGAATATGATGAGCTTGATGGTTGCACTACTTTGAAACAAATGTGGGATAAGCTTATTTTGACCTATGGTGGAGATCAGCATGTTTAGAAGGCTAAACAAAAAATATTGAGAGGAAACTTTGACTCTATGAGGATGAAGGAAGGAGAGAATATAATATAGTATAGTACAAGACTTAAGGAGACTGTTAATTCTATTAGAAGAGTTGGTGGTATCATAACAAAGGATGATGTTACAAGAAAAATGTTGAGAAATCTGCTACCAAGTTATGTTATCCATGTATCTGCTATACAAGAGCTAAGATCTATACCCCAGATGAAAGTTTCACTGGATGCTACTATTGGTAAGTTAATTCCATTTGAGTTGAATGATTTTGACAATATTTTGTCTGCTACTTCTAAGATTGAATCTGCATTTAAGACTACTTTAAAGATTGGAAAATCTAGAGAAGTTGTTACTAGAGATGGATATTTGAGAAATGCTAATGAAAAATTTTATAGTTCTAATTAAGTAAAAATAGGTTTTACAAGGACCCAAAACCTTTAAACAAAGTCTTATAGATGTTTACAATAGATCAACAACAATTGTGCCATAGCATCAAACTAGGAAAGAAAAAATAGCTAGCCAGCAAACATCCTAACCAAAAAAGTCCCACAGATAAGCATAAAAAATAGGGATAGAAAACAAAGGATAGACCCCAAAAAGGACAGCTACATGCCCTCCATAAGTTCCTGGGCCTGAATAACCATGATCTGCATCTGATTAACAAAATTCTTGAGGTCTTCTGTTTCTTTGTCCTCCTTTGGACTAATCTTCTTAGTGAAATCCCTTGTGCAAGTTCTAGGTCCAACGATCTCCTTCACCTCTCTGCAGTCCTTTTCCCCTCTGTCCTGATCCAGCTTAACCATCAAGATCTTCGCATGCCTAGTATAGGATTTAAGGCTCACCAGGCATTTCTATCCTATCTTTCAAACCATTTCCTCAATTTTTTTCACCTTAATGTTAAGATTGTTGATTTTCCTTGCGTTGTCTTCCTCCCCCACCCTATAAATGATGTCCTTCAGTTGTTTCTCCATTTTACCAACTTTGTTCACAATTTCAATCTGGGCTTCCGAGTTTCCAACCGCCTCTTTCATTTCATCTAGGCATACAGCAACAGGTTTTTCACCAATACTAATACTTTTTATGAGATTAATCTCAGCTCTCATAATATCAATTTGATGTTTCATATTAGCATTGTCATCTAGCATTTTTCCCACCATGCCAGTGAAATCTGCAATACAATCCTTTCTCTACTTAATATTTTCAAGCACATGATTTTTACCTATTTCCTCACTATCATGGGATTCTTTTTCCTCATACCTTGTTTACTCTTTTTCAGTTCTTTTATCTTGTTTCTCCTGTCTTTTCTTCATCTTTCTGCTCAATGGTCTCGGTTTTCCCAGTTGGATTTTGGTCCTCTTCCTTACCATATTTTTTGTCCCCCCTGTTCTCTTCCTTATCATCCTCCTTGAGGTCAATCTCGGTATTCATCTTTTTCTCCATCATGTCCTCCTTGTCCAAGGAAAGCACAATTTTCCTCTTGCTAGGGTTTTTACCTTTCTGGATGGTCTTGGTTTTTTTTATCACTTCTCCCTATTTTATTTTCAGTGTCTCTTTTTTCTAGTTGTCCTCCTTCTCTTCATCCTTTGTTTCCTTATCTATTTCTGTATCCTCCGCCAAAGTCTTCTTCTTAGAAGAAATGTTTTTTTTAACTTTTTTCTTACTCATTTTGCTCCCCTCGAGAATGTCTTCATCAGTCTCCTTTTCAGTATCAAAGCACTCAAAAAAGGGCTTCTTCAGGATTTTCTTGGATGAAGAACCCTTTTTAGTAGCACTTTTATGGGTTTTGTACCCCTTGGATTCTTCATCATCTTCTTCCATTTCTTCCTCATACATACTATCATCCACATCACCTTTTGTTTCTTCCTCATCCCTTTGGTTCTTTTTTAGCAGAGGTCTTTCCACCTTCTTAGTTTTCAAAACCTCATAGATTAATAGCATAAGACCCTGGTGAGAGGCATGATCTCCCTTCAGGTCTTTCTGTAGACTATTAATTTTAAAATCTAATGAACTAAGTAGATAATAGGGAAAGCTAACTTTCACATTGTGTCTAAAATGATTCAATAACATGAAATGATGACCATAAGCTCGGGTAAACCTATCGTCAAGCGTAATATAGCTAATGACTGCATAAAGAACATACCTCCATGGTCTTGATATGAGCTTTGGATTATGGTAGGAAATATCTATCTTAACCATTATGGCCTTCTCTTCATTTGACTCTAGGAAGTTCTCCCAAGCCTTATCAGATATTACTCTGTCTCTATAGAACTTGATTCCCTCCATCTCCACTCCAATAGCCTCTGCTATTATCTCCTATGTTACCTCCATGTACTTTTTTCCCACCATCACCTTGCCATATTTCTAGGTCTTAGAAAAAGAAGGATTTATGCCATGAAGCCTTTCTAGAAACACCGCCATCCCACCTTCCTTCATAATATTCTAGACTTGTTTCATTTTTCTCCATTCATCGTAGTCAACAGGCTCCATACACTTCTTACTTCCACCCATCTTAGCTCTCTAGTATGAGTTTCTATCTCTGTGATAATTCTTAAGAAAGTCGTTAAGAATACCACACCTCGCTCTCAGAAAATCCAAATACACCCAGAATCCATGCCACATCCAGCTTGTAATCACCACTAAGTACTTTCTCCTTAGATAGTAATTATGAAAAATCACTTCCGCATTATAAAACTTTATGAGACTTACCATTTATGATATTTTTCTGTCTACTCCTCAAACGGTCACTATCAAGTAATGATTTGGCTTGATAAGGCATGTCTTCTCTATCATTCCATTGCATCACCACCTCCATCTTACAAGCCATGTTGGTGACCCAGTCAGCAACATCATTGGTCTCTCAAAGTTTATGTGAAACAATGCAATTTTCAAAAGATTGGATGATAGCTTTATCTTTTGCATTATTTTATAAATAGACCGTGAGGCAAGAGTTTCATTTTTCAAACATTTAATAATATTGAGGGAATCTCCCTCTAACCAAACCTTATTACAACCTTTCTCCTTAGCTAAGATAAGACCTTGAAGGGAAACATTATCCTCAGCATTATGATTGGTTTGGATGCCAATAGGGATAGCTTTAATACCCCTACAAACTCCTTGTTCATCTCTTATGACAATCCCACACAGAGCCACCCCTGAGTTTCCCTTTGAGGTACCATCAAAATTGACTTTCATCCATCCACTAGGAGGGCAGTCCCATCTTGCTTCCTCTCTCTTATATTTATTATCTTGTTTCCTAAAATTTCCTTTTATTTTCCAGTTATAGAAGAAGGTCATATCCTCCTCATTCATAGGTTCCATAGCTTTGTCCTTTAATAATAAGTTTTCTTTGATATCTCTCTTAATTTTGTAGAAAACCTCCTTCTCACTAGCCACTTTATTTCTGAAGACTCTCTCATTCCTTTCCCTCCAAACTCCCTAGCAAACATAGGGAAGAACAAACTTCCACACCTTGACCGCAATTTCATTCTTTGAAGGATGGATCCAAGAGTTAAAAAGACTCTTCATGTCCTCAGGGAAAACCCACTCAATGTTAAGAATTTGAAGGAAGTAATCCCATATAACTCTAGCATAAGGATAGTGAATAAACATATGATCCACACTTTCCTCATCCTGGTTATAAAGGTAACATCTATTCACAATTATCATACCTCTTTTTCTGAGATTATCATTAGTTAGCACTTTGTTTTGCATCAAAATCCAAAAAAAAAGACATTGATCTTTGCGGTGAGGTCCTTAATCCAAGCTTTAGCCCAACATGGCTCATTAAGGTCCTCAAAATCCTATTGATATAGAGAGGATATAGTTAGGTTCCCATTCGGGTTGTACTTCCATATAATCTTATCTTCTTCCTAAATCAGACTAGTAGAATTAAGAATTTTATTGAGTTGTCCCATTGTATTATCAATAACCGTCAGATCTTTCCAGTGATCCATGTCCTAGTAGTCCTCCACTTTCCTCCCAAATCAAATTTTGCATTAGCTCTCAAAGTTCCTCCATTCAGGGCATTCCTTGAGGGGGGTTTGTAAGATCCACTCATCCTCCCAACATTTATGTCATTTCCAACTTTCCATTTGATGCCTTTTTTATGCTATCTTTATTTTTCATAGCATTTCTCCATATAAAAGAACCTCCAACTCCCCTGTCCTTGTCAAGAAAGGTAGCAAGGTCTGGGTGCTCCTTATTTTATTTATTATCCCATATAAGATTTCATTGTCCCCTAGAGTTGTAGTATCTCCATATAAGTTTGGCAAGGAGGTGGTCATTAAGATTTTTTATTTTGTGTAACTCAAGACCTCCTTTGTTAACAGGTCGATAGAACTTATCCCATGTTATGAGAGCTATCCTCTTCTTTTTCTCCATTCTTGTCCACAGAAAAGTTTTTTGAATTTTGTCAATTGCTTCTCCAACTTTTTTTGGGATTTTAAAGATGCTCAAAGCATAAAGAGAGAGACCTTAGAGGGTGGGTCTAAGAATCTAAATCTTGCCTGCTTGACTTAGCAACAATCCTTTCCAACTAGAAAGTTTTCTATGATATCTATCCACTAAAGAACTCCAGAAGGTTTTAGGAGGTTCCAAACAAAGAGGAAGACCAAGGTAGGTTCCTGGAAGAGTCCCCATATCAAAACCCAAGATCCTCATAATTCTTGTCTTTCTTTTTTCAAGAACATTAAAGAAAAACATAGAACTCTTTCCCCAATAAAGTTTCTGGCCTAAAGTTGTCCTATATTTAGTCAGAGCATTTTTAATGTTGATAGCATTTTTAACAAAAGCTTCACCCATAATAACTGATTCATCAACAAACTGTTGATGGGAACAAACTTGATTGGCAGAAGAAGGATTTAAGCCTTTTATTTCCCCTTTCCTTACCTGGTTCTCCATGTACCTACCCAGACATTCAGCCATAAGGATGAAGAGGATAGGGGAGAGAGGATCTCCATGCCTTAGACCCCTAGTCAATTTGAAGAAAGAAGTAGGAGTACCATTGACCAAAACTGAGAAAGTGGCAGAAGATATAAGTTGATATATAAGTTCAGTGTTTTTCTTCTTAAATCCAAAAGCAGTCAACACTTTCATTAGAAATCCCAGTCCACCCTGTCATAGGCTTTAGATAATTCTAGTTTAAGAATTAGGCCTTCCTTCCTCAACAACACAAGAGAGTGAATATTTTCATGTATGGATATAATGGAATCCATAATTTGTCTATCAAGCACAAAACCATTTTGCTGCCAGCATATTAAGGAAGGGAGAATAGATAATATCCTTGTGGTGAGGACATTTGAAATAATCTTGTAGGCAGTGTTACATAAGCTAATAGGCCTAAACTGGTCCATTTTATCAGCCCCTTGTTTTTTAGGTATTAGAGATATGAAAGTGCCATTCAACTCCTTCAGCAATTGTCTAGATCCAAAACTCTCTTTGACAGCATTAGTAACATCCTTTTCAATAATATTCCAGTACATTTGAAAGAAGAACATTGGATAACCATCCAAACCAGGGGATTTATCTCCATCAAAAGAGAAGACAACCTTTTTAATTTTAGACTTTGACGGTATAGAATTGTGACCCGCACTATGGTTATCATTTAGGATATGAGGAATGCACTCCAGAAACTCCCTTTGTTCTTCTCTTTTCAGATGTTTATCTTCTTGAAGAAGATTTTGAAAAAAATTCTTGGCCTCCATTCTTATGGCCTCCTCATCATTCGAGAGGGTGTCATTGATGTTAAGATTAGAAATTTTATTAGCCATTCTATGCTTAAGAGTGGTCATAAACAAGTATTTGGTATTTCTGTCTCCCTCCTTCAGGAATATTTTTCTGGATCTCTATTTCCAGAAATTCTCTTCTTTGGAAATTATGTCATGAATCTCAACCAGTTTCTCAGTCTCCTGATCTCTAGATATCTTGGCATACCCTTCCTTCTGAATATTGTCCTAGATGTCCTTCAACTCCATGCAAACAATTTCCTTAGTAGAGAAGATGTTTCCAAAGGTTTCTTTATTCCAATATTTAATATTCTCCTTGACATGTTTGACTTTTTTGGCTAGAATAAACATTGCAGTTCCTTTGATTTTGATCTTCCACCATTCCTCAATTTTTTGTTCAAGTTGTTGATGCATAGTCCACATTTTCTCAAATCTATAAGGAAAGTTCATTTTCTTGGATATGGGATCCATCAGAAAAGTAATAGGATTATGGTTTGATCCCACCCTCATATGAGCAGATAACAAGCAATAGTAATGGGTGAACCACTCATTGCTAATGAGAGCTCTATCAAGTCTAACCTGGATTAGTTCTTGACCACATCTTCTATTAGTCTAAGTGTAATTAATGCCCTGCAGCTCTATATCATGGAGATAATGGTTGTTTATAAAATTCATAAGATTCATCCTACTTTCTAGATTAGTTTTGATTCCTCCTTTTTTTTCATTTTATTTTAAGGGAGTATTAAAATCTCCCATAACAATCTATTCCTCATTATTAAAAAAAATTCTCAGAGAGGACATCTTGTTCCAGAAAACCTCTCTACCCTTTTTAGTGCTAGGAGCATAAATATTAGTCAACACCCAAGAAGTATTACCCTTAAGATTCCTGAACCTAATCCAAGACACATTATTTCCCTGATAAATAACAACACCTTTTATAATATCCCAGTTCCAAAGTAATACCCCCAGAAGCACCCTCAGAGTCACCCCCACAAATATTCCCATTCTTTAAAAATCTAAGCTTTTCTACTTTCTCCTTGAGCATTTTGGTTTCCTGAATTGAAAAACTATCTGGTTTATTATCCCTAATAATATTCCTAACAAGGTCTTGTTTATGGGGATTATTCAGTCCCTTTATATTCCAAGAGATAATCTTCGTACCTTAAAAAAGGATCCCACCTCTAGGATGGTAAGCTAGATTCCATCCGCTATGTTCTTCTTAGTCTCTTTGACTCTTAATCTCTGGCTTGACGGTCGACCTAGTGAGGATAATTTTCCTCCCACATCCATGGTTTTTCTACTCCTTGTTGTTACTGTTATGCCTGGCTTTCCCTTATCATTCTTTGATTTTTTCTTCTCCCCATGATTCTCTATCCCATCTTCCAGATCACTTTGGTCCCCTAAAAGATCTTGGATGATAGCCATAGCATCCCCCCATTTAGGCATTTTAGTGTCAAATAATGTTTTTCTTACCCCCTGGGGCGTGTTCTGTGAGTTATCTAAGGATTGTTGACCTAAAACTGTACACTGTTGGGTATCCTGCCAAGAAGCATCCTCCTCCACTTTTTGGATTATTGTCTCTGAACTCCATTCAGATTGATTGGCATCATCATAGCTTCTAGGTAGTTCATTACCTTCCCCCTTTTTTGCCACAATATCTATATTCTCTTGATGTCCTTCCTCCTAAATTTCCCCCTCTTCCCCTTGATCCTCCATTTTTTCTTGATGGCATTCATTGCATTCATTACTCTCTGAGCCCCCATTTTTTATTTGATCATTGGTAATGCTCTCATCACCTTTCTCTGGTATTATATATTTTTCCACTTTTTTATTAAGTTGAGCTTCCCTTGAGGTCTCTCCCCCATCTATCTTTGTCTTCCCCATAGGGACCCATTTCTTAGTCTTTCTTTGGATGACCTTTGTCGGGCATTTTTTATCCCAATGTCCAGCTTTCTTACAATGAAAACATGCAAAAGGAATGGTTTTATATTCAATATTTTGTTCCCACGATCCTAGTTTTGAGTGAATATTAATTTTATCTAGAATATCAGTGTCATGTGTTATCCAAACACATATCCTAGCATACGTGAGCCTTCACCTTGATGCGGTAACATTATCTATTGATAGCAGTTTCCCAAAGGAATTTTCTATCCCAGCAAATATATCCTCCATCCAGTATTCCATAGGTAGTCTATGGATCTTAACCCAAACCAGAACCTATTTTACCGCTTCCTCCTCAAAGACCATATTAGGGCACCATTTTTGGAGGACCAGAGTATTTTTCCCTATCATCCATGGCCCATTGCATAATGTTTTCATTCTATCCTCTTCACAAGAGAAAAAGAAGGATGGGCATCCTTTTTCCATAGCAACCACATCCACTCACCCTTTCATGTCCCATTTCTGAGAAGCATAGGCCCTAACCACTTCAATGTTGGGTCTAACCACTAGGAATCTCCCAACTAGAGAGTTATTAATTCTAGCAATAGTATGATCAATAATATGGTCCAGAATGTCTATTGCAAAACTCCCTTGAGAAGGTTTCAAAATATTCTTAATAGGAGGTAAGGATGACTTACCTATTGGTTTGACTCCAAATAGGGAAGCCCACTTTTTTATGCTCTCGATTTTTTCCTCTGACTCACCAGAACTGCCCCCCCCACCCGAGTCCCCAGGTGCAAGTCTAGCATCGGGATCCTTTCCTTGTTTCCCTTTGTCCTTGTCATCTTCCATATTTCTATGCTCAGAAGCACCTGTACCCTTCACACCAATCCCACTCAAATTCAAATTTGAATTTGTCCGCTCACTGCCTCCCCACTCTCCTTCGCTCTCTCCCATCAGACTGTTATAGATAGTGAGAAATTTTATAGTTACACTGAAGATCTTGAAGAGTTAGTTACTGAATTTAATGAGAATGAAACATAATTTGAAGCTTTGTTGGCTAGAAGGCTACAAAGAGGAAAAGGAAAATACCGAGGTAAGTTGCCCTTGAAATGTTTTAATTGTGATAAAGTTGGTCACTTTGCAGCTAACTATCCAGAGAAAGACAAGAAAAGAAAGATAACAGAGATAAGGAAAAAAGAGATAATAGATTCAGGAGATACAGAGACTACAAAAATAAAGGTAAGAAACATTGCCATATTGCTAATGAAGGACTCAGTGATTATGATTCTTTTGATAGTAATGATGAAAAAGAAGTTTTCTATGTCGCTATAAAAGATCATTCTGATCAAGAATAACCTAGAACCCTAATATCACAAGTAATTAAGAATGAAACATGGATTATATATAGTGGTTGTTCACATCACATGATAGGTGACACACTTAAGTTTATTTCCTTGGAAAAGCATGATGGAGGTTATGTTAGATTTGGTAATGATGCTCCATATCCTGTGAAAGGAAAAGGATCTATAATTCTACTGAATAACACAATATGTGATGATGTTTATTGGGTTGAAGGATTGAAGTATAATCTGTTGATTGTTGTAGAGCTAAACAATACAGGTCACCAAGTGGAATTTCAATATGGAAGGGTGAAATTTTTTTATGAAAAGGATAATCTGATTGCTACTAGAGAACAATCTAAAGGTAAATTATTTTATCTTGATACTTCTATGAAGAGTTGCCTATTTGCCTATTTGCTAAAGTTGAAGATGTTTGGTTATGGCACAAAAGGCTTTGTCATTTTAATTTTTAAAATTTAATCAAAGTGAGTAAGAAGAGTAGAGTAAGAGGACTATCAAGAGAAGAAAACAAATTTTTTGTTGATTGTGCTAAGACACTGATGATTGAAAAAGGAGTTTCATAAAAATTTTAGAGGGAAGTTGTGAGTACTATTGTTTATACATTGAACCGAGTACAAATGAAGAAAGGTACCAACAAGACACCTTATGAAATCTGGTATGATCACAAACCTAATGTTAATTACTTCAATAAATTTGGGAGAAAATGTTATATTTTGAAAGATTATAGAGAAGGAAAGTGTTATTCAAAAGGAGAAGGGATATTCTTAGGATATTCTACAAGGAGTAAAGCTTACAAATGTTTGAACGAGGTTACTAAAAAAATGGTGGGAAGTGTAAATGTAAGAATTGATGAATTTGCATAAAGGAATGATGAAGATAGTAAGAAGGAACCTGAAGATTATGACAAGTTTTTATATGTACAACATAATTCCCCTGATACCTTACCAAGATCACCTACCGAGGAGGAAGATGAACAAGGAGTTCCACAACCAAATGTTGATATTGAAGAACCAAGAGCTACCAAGCCTCTTTTGGCAACGTATGTGAGAAGGCACCATTCCCTGAGCAAGATTATTAAAATAAGGATGTTGGAGTGATGACCAAAAGCAAGGTAAAAGACAATACATGTTTGATATCTACATTTGAGCCTAAGAAAGTTAAGGACGCACTAGATAATGAAGATTGGATGAAAGAAATGAAAGAAGAATGTGATCAAATTGAGAAAAATAAGTCATGGACATTAGTACCCAGGCCCAAAGACAAAAATGTTATTGGTATGAAATGGATTTTTAGAAACAAACTGAATGAGCATGGAGAAGTTATCAGAAATAAATCTAGATTGGTTTGCAAAGGTTATGCACAAGAAGAAGGAATTGACTATGGAGATACTTTTGTACCTATTGCTAAACTGGAAGGAGTTATAATACTTCCAGCATATGCTTCTTACAAAGGATTCAAGGTATATCAGATGGATGTTAAGTTTGCATTTCTTAATGGGATACTTGAAGAAGAAGTATACAATGAGAAACCTAAAGAATTCATTGCAAACACAAACAAGAACAAGGTATGTAAGTTACATAAAGCTTTATATGGTTTGAAACAAGCACCTCAAGCATGGTATGAGGGATTGTACTCTTATCTGATCAAAATAGGATTTCAAAGAACCAGTGGTAACAATAATGTTTACTTGAAATGTGACAATGATAATAAAGTTTTGATTGCTGAAATTTTTGTTGATGATTTTATTTTTGGAGAAAATGACACTTTATGTAAAGGATTTGCTGATGAAATGAGAAAATATTTTGAGATTTCAATGATTGGAGAGATTAAGTTCTTTATAGGTCTATAGATACACAAAGTTACTGGAGGAATCTATATTACACAAGCCAAGTATATCAAAGATATTCTTAAAAATTTTGGTATGGAAGATTCCAAACATGTTGGAACACCCATAGTTACTGGATGTAAATTATCTAAAGAGGATGAAACACGAGAGGTGGATAACACTCTTTATCGATCCACGATTGGTAAATTGTAGTATGTTGTTCATAGCAGACTTGATGTAGCACATGTTGTTGGAATTATTGCAATATTTTTTCTAATGCAAAGGAAACACATATGTCTGCAGTAAAAAGAATTTTGAGATACTTGAAAGGCATAGAAGAGTTTGGTTTATTATTTAGAAAAAGGATGTACTTTTGATCTGCATATCTACATTGATGTAGATTGGGCTAGAAATGTTGATGATAGAAAAAGCACTAGTCGAGGTGCATTCTTTCTAGGTGAAATATTAGTTACATGGATGAGCAAGAAACAAAGTTGTATTTCACAGTCTATTGTTGAGGTTGAATATGTTGATGCTGCTATGAATTGTGCAAACAGAGTATGGATTAAGAAATTACTTGAAGGTATGCAAGAAGAGATCATAGATCCGGTTACTATTTTGTGATAATACAAGTGCTATTAATATATCAAAGAACTCGGTTATGCAGTCAAAGACCAAGCACATTTCTATCAAGTATCACTAATTGAGAGAACAAGTTCAAGAGAAGAATGTGAAATTCAAATTTGTGAATTCAAAAGAACAATTGGCTGATATCTTTACAAAGCCACTACCTAAAGATGCTTTTGAGTATCTCAGAGGTAAATTAGGGTTTCTTCCCATATGCAATGTTCACTAAAGAGCATGAGGCATGTTGCATCAATTCTATATTTTATTTGAATATCTATTTCTGAATTGATGTTAGTATGGCACACTTTAGGTGATTCCTGAAGTTGTGAAAAGATTTTTGTATGTAATTATTTATGAATACATGTCAAGTATAATCCAATACTGGAACAACTTTTTAGGAGTATGACTTTTTGGCGTTGTTGTCAAAGAGGGAGAAGAATGAATTGATGACATTTATATTAATGGAGATATTGATATTAAGAAGAATGAATTGTTAATATTTACTCATGAAGGAGATTCGGAATGTATGTTACAAAAATAGAAGCTTTATCCGAGAGGGAGATTCAGATCATAATATCAAAGTGGAAACATAAATATCAACTCAGAGGGAGTACAGTTATGTATTTGAGAGTTGCCATCATCAATCACTATAACATTGTTATAATGGTTGTCATCAATACCAAAGAGGGAGATTGTTGATTAAATGATGAATATCTTATGGAGATGATGAAGACCGAGTGATACCGAGTATCATGATTATAGAAATGGTTAGATCAGTTGTTGTTTTGTCATTGATGTCAAGCAATTAGTTAATTGATTTTTATTATGTTACCATATCTTAAGAGGAGAAGTTAAATGGGTGACAAATAAAGATCAAACAATGATGAAGTAATGATGATATAGTTGTTTTCTACTATATATTTGATGTTATCAAATTGGTACAATTGATTAATCAAGTCGGGAACTGCAATGAATTAAAGTTATGACTGAAAGAGTTACTTTATCGAGCTAGACTGAGTCAGTCAGTAGAATGTTATGTGAGTCAGTTACAGTTACCGAGCACCGAAGATGAGTTAGACACTGAGAAGTGAATAAATTCATTTACTGGGTTGCAAAGCAAGTTTTACCGAGTACAGTATACTAATAATTAATGATATTAAATGATGATAAAATCAAATTTAATGCGAAGCGATGATGAACTGGATGAGGAAATAAATTAAATGAATTTTGTTACAAGATCTATGAATGTGAAAATTAAATGAGAAGATCTAAGGTGAAGGTTAGGCGGTTAAGCAGAAATATGAGAGTTCCAAGAAAAGTACAAGTTCTAAGGTAAAAGTGAGATGGTTTACCAAGTTATGAAATATGAAGAAGATGATCGAATGACTGAGCACAAATTAAGGAAAATCAAATTAAGGAGATTAAGAGGAAAAAGTATGTCTATATAAAGAATGATAAATACACATATTTTAATAGGGCTAGTGAATTGAACAGAGAAGAAGAAGAAGCTGAAGAACAACATTTACTGAGCATAATACAGAAAGAGAGATTAAAGAATCTACAGTCTGAGAAAGAGATTAATGGATTTTATGATTCCAATATTCAATTAATCATAAAGAATCTGACACAAGAAGTAGTTTCTATATTTACAAATCAAATTTTATTGTTTCTTATTAATATTTGTAATAGAGAAATATCTTAACCGAGTGGATCTAACAGTCCTATTTGTAAAACCTAGACTTAGGTGACATTCCAAAAGAGTGTTTAAAGACCTCTAACAAGGCCACTCCTAACAGGTTGAAGATCTTAACAGATCTGAGGTAAATCCCCTAACAGGGTCACATTTAGCAAATGTGTTTGTAATCTTTAACAGGATAAGTTCTTAACCGAGCGTACTTTAGAAGGGTACAATTTTTATTGTGGGTTACAATTCCCACATAGGTTTTCCCAAATTGGGTTTCCTCGTTAAAGCTAGTGTCAACCAAGTTATATATAATGTTTACATGGTTAATTTGTTATTGCTAAGTTTGAATGATTGATTTACATATATGAGATGTATTGCTACTTATGTTATTGAGTTATTTGGTGAATTGGTTATATATTGTATTCAGTATTACTGAGTGAATCAGTGAATTCAGTTTTAAGTGGTTAAGTTTGATTTTTCTTATTCACCCCCCACCCCCTCTCAGTGGGACCAACAGAAGACCATGAATGCTCCCATCATCATTGGCTTATAGAAAGAAACTAGACCTATGTTCAATAAGTGACCACACAAATTGGGTTCAATCGATATTTTTGGTGCATTCTCTAAGGTAGCCCCATATTTAATTCATTTTGAAGATTTACATAGTTAAATTCTAGTTCAAATAGAAGAGTATTATCATCTAAAGATGTTGGAATTTAGAGAAAACAATTTCATGGATAGTCAGTTGGAATTGAAACCTCAATATTCATCTCTACAAGAAAATAAATTGGATATTTGGAATGATTTTCCCTTGTTCAAAAAAGAGGGAATTATTTAAATTATTTTGAGTCGCATTCACGAAGAATTTTTGTGGCTAGAAAAACTCTATCTCGTTACCAAAGAGGCAATCACAGATGACACAAATATATGTGATTCTGGAGAAGTTCCTATTTTGAAATCTACAAGAAATGATGAGGTTATAAGGCTGACAAGATAAAATATTGACAATAGTTCACTAAAACTCAATAGAATCATAGATCCTAATGTAATTTATGCTATAATGGGAATTTCATACAAGACAAGTTCACCAATAGAGAAGGAATGACTATGGACAATGCTATTTAGACTGCTTATCAGATGAAAAATGAAAGGAAGGATTTTGACCTATATGGGGTGCTAAGGTAGCAACTATTTGAAAACCTAAAGAGGATGAAGGAGTAAAATTATCCCTTCTATTATGGTTCACTCTTTGTTTCTCTCATGTTCTATTTCCTAAAATAGCTACTTGGTAAAAAAAAATTGTATAAGGTCAAGATATTTATGTTGGATTAAAAATTAAGAGGCATATTTTGAGTTATGAAAATGTGGAAGAGTATGACTCTTCCTTGGAGGAATGAGAAATGGATATAGAATCCCTAAAGAGATTGTAGAAAGATATTACATTTATGGTTGATAGAGGTAATTGTTATATCGATGTTTTTGTGTCTAGAATTTGTTGGGATCCCAAGATGCATTATGAGCTTTCCAGAGCTATGTGGAATGAATATGAAAACCTATTATTAAAAAAAATTGGTTGATCCCAATGAGAATGGGTTTGGAACCTATGAGGAAATTTCTACTAAAAGGGTTCAGAAGAAAAAGGATGATCAAACATAACAGATAGAAGTAGTTTTGGAAGAGAATTTTGTTAAGTCTTTTTCCTCTTGGCATAGACGGTACATAAGAGTTTCTAGTAAACTTCATGTTGTCTCCAAAAATGGCATGAAAAGAGGTGGAGCAGGACTGTGTGGGTCATTAGAAAATAGGACAAAGTATGTGAACATTAATGATGACAACAAAGAGCATGAGGAAGAGAAGGCTTTTAAGAAATTAGTTGAGAAGGAAAAGAAAAGAAAAAGAGGATACAAAAAAAGGAATATTCCTTCAAAATCTGATGAATAAGAAAACCCTTATGAAGTTATGAATATATTTAATACCATATTAATCATGTTATTTTTTAGAGATTTATTGAGGTGTATCCAATATTGCCTCTATATGATCATGAAGCTATTGAAAAAGAAATTGTAATGTACTTGTCAAAATATGACTTCACATTGTATGGCATTATTAGTGAACTTGCAGAAAATCTTGCAAAGGTGTTAATTGACAAAAGAGTGAAAGTAGACATGGTTGAAGAAAAATTGAGGAAATAGGTTATTAATGAGTATGAAAGTATAGTTTCTAAGAAAAAACTAAAGTAGTAATGATTAAATTATCTCAAACTCTGAGAAGAAATAAAAGAGTTAGCATTCTTATGCAGAAAACCAAATAAGGGAGAGAGCACGTATTGAAAGAAACCAAATAATTTGATGTCCAATTCATTAAAGAAATAAAGGAAGGCTCTATTATTGTATCTCAAACAAAATCTACTCCACTGGAGAAGGATAGCAAGGTTAGTATGATAGACTTGACTAATGTTGGCAAAATTGACACTTTAGAAGAAAATTAAATATTAGGTATACCTAAACTGGAGTAGGAGGATTCCTCCAGTGACTCAAATTTGCTCAAAGATTTTTTGAAATCTCAATTAAAGTTTAAACCTATTGTATCCTCATCATTTCTTGAAAAATAAATTATCATGAAAACAAGTTTTCTTGATGATGTATTAAAAATATTCCTAGATATCTTACTGGATGTTCATATTGATGCATCTCTTTCAATCATGTACAACAATTGAAACTTTTAATGAATTCCTTCAGAGATCACTTAGTCCACCTAAAGATCAAAGAAAAAAAAGAAGTTGAGAAAAGAATCATTGACAAGAGGAAGATTGAGATAAGCAATATGTGCAAAAATGCTCTCATAAGGTTGCAGGAGAATTTGAAGAAGATTAGAGTATGCGTGAAGAATATTAATAGTTTGTTTAGGTATATTCTAAAGTGGCTAGATACCACCGAGAATTTAAAAGCTCAAATAGATATAATTGAGACTCAAATATTCTAGATTAATAGCACATATGACCTGGAGAAAGATAGTAATGGCTTTGTCAGATTACAGATCAATCAACTTCGCTCTCAAATAGATCTTTTGCATGAGCGAAGAAATCAATTTAAAAGATGATTTGTATTTGTAACCACCTGAATTTGGTCTGTTCTAACTATAGACCCTATTTTCTCTAAGTGTGATCATACCCTCGATTTATGTCCAAACGACCCTGTTACTGCTTGGCATAATTCTTTAAATCAATTTAATATCCTAGGTGATTTTTATCACTGATTTATA
>MU225186.1:1654330-1677936 GCA_018584345.1 Thuja plicata | reverse complement strand
TCTTGTCTCCCTTGTTGTTTCATTTTGGTGTATGCTCTAAGGATTAGCTTGATTCATAATAATCTTCCTTTTTCCTTACTCAATTGGATTATTCGTTCCTAGCTCAAATTTATTTTCCATTTTAACAGAAGCATTATATTTATTTTGCTCGGTCGGATTATAGAAGGAAATTTTTGAATTATTTTAATCCATGTCCATGTTCGTCAGAATTATGATGACAACTGATTCAATGCCTGTGGTCATCATAATTCTGACAATAACGAGCATAACTTTAAAAAAAAGTTACATTTCAATTCATTATGTTATGCGTCAGAGAGGAGTTTTACCCGTCAAAGAAGAGGCGATGGAGAGCACAGATCCATGTGCTTGGAGCTTACGACAGGTGAGATCGTATGCCCACAATAATTCTCATTGGTTGTGCATCAATTTATTTTTTTCCCTTTTATCAGAAATTTTATCAAATAACTTGTGTGCCTTTCTATGCTTTCACATTTTGCGTACACATCTATAAGGATATTTATGACTATAATTTCAGATGAAAACTTATTTTCAACTATTTTTTGATGCATTAGCATCTCTTGTTTCAAAGCTCCAAGCTAGGATAATGTTGGTGAAGGTTGCTAAGTTAGGTTGTGCCCATTCCAATTGCATTTCACGAAACACATCTGAGGCCTTTTCAATAAACCCATCTTGAGCATAACCCAGAATAAGTGCAGTCCATGAAACCACATTTTGCCTCGACATTTATTTGAAAATTTTAGAGCTTTGTCAAGACTGTCATCCTAGGCATATCCAACTATTATTGCATTCCATGAGAATGCATCTCGGTGAGCCATTTTGTCAAACACTTGGCGTTCTTTGCATATTCTCCCACATTTTGCATACATTTCTATCAATGTACTCACTAACATAGCTAATGATCAAGATTAGTTTCACTTGTTAAGTACATTATAAATTGTTTACAACCCCTTTTTGTGTTTTCAATCTTTTTAAATGGCTGAGGAATTAGGAATTGTTTCCTTTTAAACAACATGTCGATTTGTCAAGTCTTAGACTCGTATACAAAATCCATTTAGATTTATAGGTTTACCTGCATTGGATCTTGATATTTTTCTGGTGAGCTCAAATATGTAGGATTTCATCTGCACTGTGGAACTTAGGAACACTATGATCATATCATAGTTGTAATCAAGTATTTTTGTGTTATTGTGAAAATGGGGTAAAAAACATGAATTCATCCTACCTGTATATGGGTAGGAGAGATCAAGACTTGTTTGTAGGGGAAATATATTATATATTGTTGAAGGTGTACATCCATCATATTCCAAATTAGGGCTTATAGTAACTAGTGGCTTGATTGATGCTTTCCATGCATGGTATATCCACTTTTTCTTTAAAAAAAAAAAAAAAAAACTAGTGGCTTGATTGATGCTTTCCATGCAATGCATGCCTAAGATAAAACATGAGAAATTTCAAACAACTTCCAATCATTAGAATAATTGACTATAAATTACATGTCAATTGTCATGAGTAGTCTCTTGCTAATGCTGGTAGAAAATTAGAGACCTGATTTCAGTGTTTCACTCTTTATTTTAAGGGTCTTTGCTAAATTTATAAACATGTCAATTTCTGTTTCAAGTTGATCTACACCTTTTTTATTAGATCCTCAATATGGGGCCCTCCTTTAGTGTTACTGAAGAAAGAAATTTTTATGTGTGCCGGGTTCATTTGCTTGCAGATTGAATTGGTGTGGAGACATAAATTTTAGAATTGCATTCTTCTTTCTCCTGAAATTCCCAACCATGAGGATAAATCTTGGATTTATTTGCTAGGAGAGGCAACATTGGGTATTGGTTATTGACAAGCTTTGTTCTTGAATATCAATATTATCCGCTTAGACACAAAGGCTTTTTACATTCAACTTGTTGGTTTGAATAATTGATGCAGTCCAATGGAAGGTGCAGGAGAGCTCTATCCAACTGTGGAATTAAGAGTTACGATAGTAGAGATATCATTGAACAAATTAGAACTTAATGATTAAATATAAGAAAATTATTAAGTCATTCTCATTGGCCTATCGCACATAGTTTACACATAGGTTCTTATGTTGTCACATACTTACTACAAACAAGGTAGATAGGACGATGAAATTCAACTTAGGAATTCATAATTTTAAGAAAGACTCTACAACTCTAACAAACCCACAAATGTTTGCAAGAGGTGTTAATATATCAACTCCAAGCTTTACTAATGATTCATGTTTTCCACAAGGTGTCCTTCTTCATCCAAGAATTCCTTTCCCTTCATGTTCTTTATCGATGATAACTCATTAGTTTTTCTTCCACTAGTAATCTGTGGGAGTAGAGGAGGATGAGAGGAAGATGCCACAGATGTGAACCTTTATAACAAATACATGGCCTTAAATATTTGGATTGTATTTGTTATGACCACTAAGGGAATCACTTCTTCCAGAACCACCAACTCCCTTCTGAAAAAAATTATCTTGGTTGACTATGCCCTTCTTTATGATATCATAAATTTGCACATACTCTGGCCCTTTTCATAAATAGTGAACTGGGAATAGTCTGCCCACCCATGCCTTCAAATCTAACAAACTATATTTACTGATTGTCAGATCTAGCACGTCAACTAAAACAAATTCCTCCTTCACAAATAGACAAGTGACAAGTGTATAATAGTTTGGTAATCCTGATCTAGTTCGAAGCAATTTTATAGGAAAATGGAAGCTACTTGCAAATAATAAAGTCTTATTGGAGCCCTTGGGATAAGTACTTCATCCCCTATGACCATATTTATAGCATGCTCTATGTCCCAAGACTCCCATTTAAACACCATCTGCATATTTTGACTGAGAAAAGGCCTTGAGAATGGAAATTCCCATTACTGAATGGGAATGATAATCCTTAGATTTTAGTGGCCTATACTCCATCTTTTCATAGATGATAAATATGGGGACGTCTTCCACCAACTACACCATAGATTCACTACTACTTGACGGAGAACAAAATTAAACTTATCTTTGTGAAGGCTTGTTCCAAAACAGAGGTATATATTAATATGTTCACCTACAATGCTAATATATGACTAGTACTTTCATGCATGTAAATAAAAAAGCATTTTCATTCCATAAATGTTATTTAAACTTTGTGTCATGTGAAATCGTATTCCCAACTTGAGATATGTGTCTTGTACTTTGTTGACATGTGATCCTTAATTGGATTGTCTAGGTGCCACCCCCATCTACATGCCATTTGTGTCCTTGCATCATTCCTTGGTACTATAGTGTGTCACAACCCTACCCTAACCCACTGACACCAAGTTGTTCCACATGTATTGGAAAGATGAACTATCATCCCAAACATGTGCAAATATATCCTTCTCATGTGTGATCTTTATACTCACATATATCATAATCAAGTCTACCAAGATATAACAGATTACTCATAGCCTTTCATAATGCCCCTTTCTACCAAACCACTCTAAGAGACTAAATATCCATGTGATCACCCGTTGTCTTTATTTCACTTCAAAATTGTATATTGCTCCCATTTTCTCTACCCTATCCTTCCATATATTGTTATAAAAAAATTCATACACAAAAAATCACTTGTTTTACTCTAAACAATATTCTCTTCACATCGAATCCTCCTTTCCATGTAAGCACCAGCTAACCATGTCATAATTAAATGAAGGTTTTCACTAAAGGTCATACTAACCCTTATTAGACACACACCCTTAAACTTCTTATTTTCCCTCATCCCCCAAACTTCCCAAGGATCTTGAGCTATCACATTTGTCCTATACAATTATGCTATTTTTTGGAAGTCCTGATCTACCATTTATATCTCCTTTTCTAGCTAAGGTGAGAACATTAAATTCACCTTTTCCTTGATGTCTTGGAGAAGGGAACTTGAATCAAAAAATATTTTTCCTTCATCCATGTTTACTTCTTCATTCAAGAGCCATTTTGCTAGCAAATTAGCCTCTCTGTATTAATGACTAAATTCATATTCCTCAAACCTAGGAAGAATCTTCTATACCTCCCCTAAAACATATTGGAGTTGGAAAATTATTTTTTTGGAAATTAAGGTCGAAATAACAATTTGAGAGTCACCATGTATATGAATTCTTTTTATACCTAGTTGAATTGCCAATTTAATACCATCTAGCATCGCAATTTCCTCAGCCACATTGTTCGGTCCCTTTGCAATCCTTGTTACCACTACCCCTAATACTTTCTCATTGTTATCCCTAATCCCACAACCAATCCCTAATTTCCCCATATTAACCTTCTAAGTGGCATGACCAATCACCATTGGAGACCTGTGTACAGGTGAAGAGAGGTCACAAATTCATATTATAACTTTGTTCATGATCTTATGACATCCCATTCATGTGTTCATGTACCTATGATGCATTTTGTATGTATTTATACTCCTTGTTATGATCATGCATTGTCTTGTAATGAATAAATGATGTAAACATGATATAGTCGTAAACATGAGTTATATACTTTATAATGGCATTAAATATTACATTTATGATATATTAGATTAAATATTTCAAGTGGTTAATTAATTGGCTTTATTTCATGCTTAAAAACCTTGTTTTCAAGGCTAAGAAGCTAGATCAACATCTTTGCATATCCACTAGTATCTCCACCTCTCTGGACTGAGAGTGTCCAATCATAAAAATAATAAGTCTCCATATGTGTTGCTACGGAATGAAGACCCTGCACAAATAATTAGTCTCAATTCCAAAGGAGAGGACCATAAAAATCAAGAAAACCTGCATATAATGTTTCTAACAATTTTAAATAAAAATTGTATTTTGTTGGAGAAAAGAAACATGAGAATAAAAAATAGATGTGTGTACATAGTTTGTAAAAAAACATGCCTCAAGCTTAGTCTCGGCTTCATTGGAAAAATTCTTGCAAAATATTTCATAACTCTTCCTACTCCAATCCATGACCAAAATATCAAATATTGAAAAGAGAATTCTAAGTTTAGGGATCTCACAACTTAAATGCCAAGAGTTGTGCACAAAGGCATTAAAATTGTTTGACTGGGTTTATATTTGAGTATTAAAGCCACATGCAAATATTCACATTGAATCCATTAATAGCTATAATAGCTAATTGAAGGGTTTTAATGAAATTTGTTGTGGACCTTCTTCAGTACATGTTTTGATATATTTTGTTGACGGTTCCAATTTGAGTACTTGGAATACAACTTGGTATGGTTTTCCTTTTTCTATGTGAATTGAAGACAATCTATTTAGTACTCAAAATATGCACCTCCATTTATGATTGTTTGCACTTTTGGTTGGGTATGTTTGACTAATGGAAAGAGGTAATTGTGGTGGACATAGTTGTTGGGTGACTGGTACAAACACATGTTGTGTTCTTGAGTCATAAGGCCTTGCATTTTGAGAACATTATTGTTTTTATTTATGGTTAATGTTTATATCATAAGGATCTCCATATAGCATAACATGACAGTTTTTTATGGTGATCCTTTGACATTCAAATGATTTGTGTATGGGGAATCATTATTATTGGTGTCATAGATCACATAACACATAAGCTTTCTTATGGGTCATGTTTTTCATGCCCCTGTGGATTTTAATTTATTCATCCATGCATGATTTGGTATTTGAAGGGCGTTATTTAACATGGGACCTCCTTCATAACATGTGGTGATACAATTTTCCATAGCTGATATACCTCTTGAGATTTCCAAAATAAACCATGCACTTTATGTCAATGGCACATTTGGTTAGCTTTATTTGTTTGATGAGAATTGTGAGGGGACATATTTGTTGTTTTCTACTCATTTCCAATGCTTTAGATTATAGTTTTAAATATATATGTACTCCTTCATTTACATGTTTTAGTTTAGAGGAGTTGATAGCTTGTTGGTAACTGTGTTTACCTCTCACATGATAATATAAAGGCTCTTTTGTCATGAACAATCTTCTGCATACAGGATTCTGATTTTATTAATATTGATTATATTCACATGTTCTGATATTATGATATTCAGATTTGGATAAAGGAACATTTATATGGGTTGTTCATGATCGATACGTCATGATTGATTTTTTCTTGTACTTTGTGTGCATAAATTGATGGTTGACTGGTATTTTTCTAAATTGAATTTCGGTCCTTTCTATCCTGTGGGATTGATAGGTGGAATGATGTGAAATTATTTTTTGGAGATTCTCTAGAGGTGGTGTTTTTAATTATTTTTATTTTTTTTTCCAGTGATAACACAATTGATCATGTAGTTGTTGATTTTTAAGCATTTATTCACTCAGTTGAAAGAGGCATCATATCTAAGAGCTTGTGCACCCTTACTTTTGTTGCAACCATCAACCTCTCTTTTAGTCAAATAATAGGTACTATTCCTGACTTACAAATATTCAAATATTTTATTTCCTGCATGCAAATATTCACATTGAAGCCATTAATAGCTATGTATGCCACATATTTTGGTCATCCTCTTCTAGACTTCTCTCTATTTTCCTTGCAATATTCCATTTGAAGGGCCAGAAAGATGTCTTTTTTCATTAGCATATAATTGCATCTGTTCATAAGACTAGAAAACATCCTAACCTAAAACTTCTAAGACATTAACCATTTCAAAAGGATGATCCCCTCCCAACATGGTATGTGGTGTAGGAGCACCAAGGCCATGAAGGTACACCAGGGTCACTATGGATCCTAGGGAGATGGGGACATGACCATAAAGGGTCATTTGGCATTGTAATGAAAATCTGGATGGTCATTTCATATTGTTTAAAACATGTTGTAATGTTTATGGATCATTATGATCATAAACAAGATTTGTAAGCCATTCTTAGCATAAGGGCTAGTAGGGTAACCTTGGGGTCACTTGGTTGATTCAAGGGTAAGTGAGACTGGTTGAGGACCTATAAGGTCATCAATGATTGTAATATGGAAAGATAGCCATTAAAATGTTGTAAATGCACTAAATGTGTTAAAATGTTGTAATAGTGCCTTATTGGCAAAATATTCCTTAAGGGTCAATAGGAGGTCTAGATGACCTTAGAGATAGTATCTTGGTTGGGTTAGAATGTTTTAATCCTTAGGAAAGGTGTCTAAGAAAGTCATGGTTTGAAATGCTCAAATTTGACATGGTAGTTGTCAACTTGACAACTTGTATAAACCAGAAATTAGTGTAACAGCCAGTTTTGATTGTTGTAGGGAAATTTAAAGTTAGTTTTGGATTGGTTGTTGAGTGTAGAGGGTCTTTTAGAGGAGATCCACATGAGTGTGAAAAGTATGTAGAGTTTAGGTGTGTGGATACTATGGTAAATGGTTTTGAATCAATAAAATAAAAACATTCTTGCAGATAGACTTTTCTGGCCCGTGAGTACAGTCTTTATTTCTATACATTCAAATGCTTTTAACTAATATGTTCTGATTGGAAAATAGAGTAGAAAAATTGTATTATTAGCTCTAAAAATACACAAGACTGCTAAAATAAGACTCTTTGGATTTTCAAACTCTTTCTATACCTTTTGTATTCTATTACAATAGTCAACCAACTATATTCTCCTTCTTGGGACTACTTTGAACCTTATGAATAGTGATTGTGTTTTTCATAAATTCATGAGCCTCTTTATATCAGTGGCATTCGTTGGTTTTACATTATTCATATTAGTGTATTTCATTCCTAGTTGGTGACTATGGCTTGAAAATTTACTTATTCACTATTGCAATTATATTCTTTCCACTATCTTGATGCTTTGTAACATTTGTTAGACACATCATTTTTTTGACTGCTCCATATATTTATGCTTATCACTGCTCTCTATGTATTTGTTCTAAGATTCTATATACCTCTTTTTCTAGGTCAGTGTCTATTTTGTCCTCTTCACTTGTTACTTCTCACTTTATCTTTCACCTCTCTTTTTATTTGTCTTTTAAAGTTGCAATTTAATTGTCTTAGGAAACAATGAACAATTAGTATTGTTTGTAGACCAAGTTGGATCATGTGTTGTGTGTTTTAGTTGTTGGGAGGAATGTAGAAATGTTGGGGAAGTCTAAATGTAATGTGTGTGTGGATCCATTTAAAATTTGAGAGAGTGATTATATAATTCAACAAGTAATATTCTTAGCATTCCTATCAAATATGAATCATGATTAGATTAAATGTACAATGCTTTGCAGTCAAAATCTATTTAATGGATTTGCACTTGATTTTATACAAGATAGTACTAATGCTAGTATGTTTATATTTGACGGATTACAACATTAATATCTTAATTCAGAGTATGAGAGACAATTTTTTGCTATAATTATAGCCTGACTATTTTCTTATGAAGAAAGACCATGTCTGACAATATGAACCAAAACAAAATAAGGAGACAATTGCTATATTGTGGTATAAGTTCAAAATAAAAGGTGATGGAAAATGTTATTGTCCCTGCAAAAATTACAAGGGCTTAAAGACTCAAAGACTTCTAGTCAAAACAACTGAGAAACATTGTAGACAACATGGTCACATTGAAAGGGGGCACGATTTTTGTCCATTGGTAAGTATTTCAATATATTGTTTTAGCAATTTATATACATAAGAAATCAATTGATGATGAGATCATGGTCATGGTTAATTTAAGGTTGTCATTTTTATATAGGTCAACCACCCTGGGTTACATGTTATGGACCATAAAAACCTGGAGAATGTGAATTTCCAAGTGGAGGAAAATGGAGGTGTGAATATCCAAGGAGAAGATAATGACTCCATGGAAGAAGGTGATCCTGCGATAGAGAACACAATTTAAGATGATGGTATTGTTGCATTTGATCATGCATGAGAGAATACGATTGAAGATGATAGTACTGGCGCAACTGATCATGATCATGAAGATGACCTTAATTTAACTATACTTGAGAAGGCATATGAACCCCTATACAAAGGATCCCAAATAACTCTTCTCTTCATTCTATTGTTGTTGGTGAACTTCAAGGTTTTGAATGGTTTATCTAATGTAGTAATCTTACGTATGTTAAGGTATGTCATATGTGTCATCTTTTTCACCTAGTTTAGTCCTAATTTCCTTATTGTTAACAAAGGGTGAATCATGTACCATTAATTATATTTTTTGTTGTAGGTTGATAGGTGAGTGTTTGTTACCACCATCAAACATTCTACCTCACTCGTACCGAGAATTATCTACCATTATGAAATATATTGGAATGGAGTACCAAACAATACATGTATATCCCAATGATCATATTATATATCATAAACAATATGAATTTGCAACAGAATGTCTTGATTTTTATATTAGTAGATATTGATCAGATCAAATAACAAATAAGGTTCCTTACAAGGTTCTTCAATATATTCCCATTATTCCACATCTGTAATGATTATTTAGGTGCACTACCTTGGCACAATTTATGGATTACCATGCATGCAATAGAAGTCAAGATGACATTATGCAAATTCCTGCTGATAGTTCTGCATTTAATGACATAGAGGAAAATTTTTCATACTTTAAAGAAGAACCTCGTAATCTCAAGCTTTCATTGGCAGCGGACGGTGTCAATCCATTTGGAGAGGTGAGATCTGTTTACTCGGTGTGGTCTGTTTTTATTATCAACAATAACATTCCTCCTTGGATGTCTATAAAGAGGGAGCACATAATGTTGGCAATGATTGTTCTAGGTATTTTTTATTTAATATTCATGTAAATTTATTTATAAATACTGCATCAAAATGGCCATATTAATTATGTAATGTTTCTATTCATTCAACTAAGTAAGTACCAAGTTAAAGATATGAATGTATATATTGAGCCCCTTATCGATGAGTTGTTGTATTTATGGAATGGGGTCACTATGTATGACATCTCTAGACCAATAGGACAAAGACACTTTCAATTTCATGCAATGCTTGTATGGACAATATATGATGCCCTTGGGCTAACACATTTTTGTGGTATGTTATATTGTTAACATGTATTTATTGTATGTTATAGTTCTAACACATTTTTGTTGTATGTTTAAGTTTGTGCATGATAATTGTAATTATCAATATTAACATATTTAATCTAATTATACATTATCTTCTGGGTCTTCAAACAAAGGAAAAATTTGCATGTCTAGCTTGTGGTCCAAAGATGAAATATCATCATTCAAAAAGTTTAGGAAAGCATGTGTTCAATGATTATAGGCACTTTCTCCACAGAAATCATAAGTATCAAATTATCGAAAATATCTTTCAATGGGAAATAAGAGACTACATCAAAGCCACGAAGAATGACACCTTGCCTATGGAATTTAGAATACAATAAAATAAATCATCGAGGTGATGTCATTCAATCTGATGGTTTTTGTTTGAAATTTATATTTTCATATTGTGTTTTGTTTACTAATGGTAATTGATGCTCGCGAAGGTCGTCAAGGCATCAATGACCAACTTTCAAAAGGACTAAAAAGTTATCCTAGACAATTTAGCAGGTTTTTGTACTACAAGCACCTCCCAATCATACATTTGTTTGATGTTATGCATATTGGAAAGAATATAACAAATATATTATGGAAATTATTGGATGAAAGGCATGATAAAGAAAAAATTGTCAAAATTTGTAGTGACATTGAAAATTCCAACCATGCATTAAAAAATGTCATTTGATCAAATAAAAATGGAGACCATATTGATATAAGTGCCCTTCCTTGGTTATTATCAGAGTAGCAAAGCAATGCTATAAAAGAAGTCATACAAAAAATTTGATTTCCCACAGGATTTGTTGCGAACATAAACAATCTCATATCAAAAAAAAGTGAATTTGGGTCAGGGATGAAAACACATGATTGGCATACCTTTACTAAGGTAATTCATGTTAATATGTATTCTCTATATATTTGTATAGTGCATGTAGTTTTCATTGTATTATTTTCTAAAATATTGAAAAGATTTATAATTATTGCAGTAGGTTCTACCTCTATCTCTCCCACACCACTTTGACAACAATTTTAAACAATTTATATGTGATCTTGGAAAATACATAAGGTTAGAAGCATTATTTGTTAGATTTTTTGTATAGATATTATATTTGTGACTTGTTTTACTTTTTTAGTAATTTATTGTATATTTTTTTTAAAGTACCGTTTATGTGTTTTTGTGTGCTGAATCTCTTCTAGGTGGTTGTCATCAAAAAAAAATCAATACATAAGATATAAAATATTAGAAGAGAAAAATTCCTCATCTTATATGTGAAATGCATGTGTTTACCTTCTACTTTTTTTAATGCACAAGAACACTACCTCATACATCAAGTTGAGGAGATTGAATTGCATGGACTTGTACAAACTAGGTCAATGTGGATGGTTGAGAGGCAGCTAAAATTTTTGAAGGGTTTGGTTCGACAAAGAGAATATCATAATGGTTCTATGGTGGAGGGATATATGGTATACCAGACCATGGTGTACATTAGTGAATATCTTCCTAAGTTTGCAGCAAAGATCCATGTAGATCACATTTGGGACTCCAACTCCATTAATAAATTCGAAGGGGAGTACTTAATGGGGAAAGGTAGATTGAGGAAAGTGAGAGGTAATTATAAGATCTTATTGTAGTCAATTAATTCTTATTAATCTTCATTAAATTTTTTTCTAAGTGGTCTAGTTTTTATATATAGTTGGTCGAGAGTGGGATTCACTACATTTGTATATTGCAAACAATCTTGATTGGATGACGGTATGGATTGAACTATGTCAACAAAATGGTCACTCATTAACATAAGAAGGTGTTTCTTCATTGGTTAAAGAAGCTTAACGTAATGGAGATTCTAATGTTACGCCAATGATAATTGATCTAAAACATTGTTTAAAAGGTAGACAGGTACGTATAAATTTATTAATCATGACCCATATGTTTAATATCAACTCACGATGCAAATAATTTTCACATGTTTGAAAATTTTCAAGTCAAGCACCACAAAGCTATGTACTACCATGGCCATAAATTTTGCATAAAAAATTTGGAAGAAACAAAGAAAACTTGTGATTCTAGGATAGCAGCAGTCTTTGAGGTCACTAATATTTCATCTAGAAATGACATGCATCGTCAAGAATCTCTAAATTGATACTATGACATTTTGGATGATATATTTGAGTGCGACTTTGAATCCTTCAAATTAGTTCTATTTGTCATCAAATGGTACAGGCTACAACTGAATCAAAATAATCCTGATAGAAATATTATTCAACATGATAATAGATTTACAATGATTAATACAAGGTCATTTGAGCCATTTAGAGATGAGCCCTATGTTCTTTCAAGCCAATGTGAGAAAGTGTTTTACTTAGAGGTTCCACATAAATTGGGTTGGTCATTTGTTGTTATACACGATCCAAGAGGAAGGCCAATAAAGTATAATGTGATGCAAGAAAAAGAAGAAGGTGATGGTGGTGGTGGTGGTGGTGGTGGTGGTGGTGGTGATGATGGTGATGATGGTGATGATGGTGATGGTGATCATTTTGATGCATATGTTTCTCGTCGACCGCTTCGACAAAAAAATTTTGACAACCACATTGGTCAAATATTTGACAATTGGTAGTCGCAAAATCGATGAATGAGCGTCAAAAATTAGGCAAAATTTTATTAGTGGATAACAAGGTAACTCTAGATCTTATGGGCAAAGACAACTTGGACTATGGTGGATATCCCCAAGATAAGAATCAAGAGAGATTATGTGTCAATATGGAGATGATGAACTCCAAGACAAGATATTCAACTCAAAGATGCCAAGATGGTCTTAATTTCACAGATGATGAATCTCAAGTGATAAAGGTTATATAATGATATCCAAAAAATGATCAAGACCAAGAGTAACCAGGGGTAAAGTTTGGAAAATGATATGAGATATATGTGAAAGCTATGATGCATAAGAATGATGACATTAATTTTCCATTAGTATGCAAACTACACTTTCGGTAAGCTTACACTGAAAGACAGGAATGAGCAAACTGAAGATCAAATCTTGAAGAGATCACCGAAGATGACTAAGTGCTAAAGAGAATCGATGACACAAGTTAGTGTGTAAACTGAAATCACAAAGCAGAAAGATAAAGTGGAACCCGACAGAGAAACCCAATATGCAAGTTACAGTGCAGACCAACAGGACAGATACAGTGCAACTGACAGAACAAAATTGAAGGATAGTCAAGCATGATCGATAGACATAACTGAAAGTCAGTTGCAGCTCGTAAAAAGTGGATCTGACTTCCAAGTCAGATAAAGCATGTGTATTCTATTTAGAGGATATTTAATTATTTTAAATCCATTTCTTTAGGGATAAGATAAGTGAATGTAAGTGCTTTAATCAGTCTAACTGGTTTAAAACACATAGACTAGGAGATCTAGGTATAAGTTGTAAACCTGATCTTAGAGTTAACATTGTTTTTATCATAACTCAATGAAGTCAATCCATCTATAAATAGATGATGCACTGATTCATTATTATGGATGAATAGATGATGTGAAGAGAGAGGAGAACATAACAAGTATATCTATGGATCAGATTGAGAGTTTCAAGAATAGGGACAAAAAAAGATGAATTTGGTTAGCAAGAATCAAGAACAGAGCATACCGAGAATCAGAGGTATTATTCAATCACAGTTAAGGTGATAATCTTCTTATGTGAACTAAATAGGATCTTTATCAGAAATACGAGATTGCATTCACCAGGTCAATTTGTAATTTACTATCATTATAACAAGTGGAGCAAAGTGTAAAAATCCTTTCAAGGAAGGTGGATTTAACCATTCAACATCAAATCTCTTAACCGAGTGCACACTCAACAGTGTTTCTAAAGCTCATAACAGAGTATACTTTAGTAGGTCTCCACCGATACTCCTAACAAGGTAGATCATTAGAAGTGATCAAATTGTAAGCCTTAACCAACCCCTTCCAATCTGTAGATAGTGAAGATTTTGTGGGTGTCATCCCCACCACAGTTTTTACTTCCTCATAGAAGTTTTCTGTGATGTCATATCTTGTGCTATGTGTCAAATTTACTTTCATGAATCTTTCTATGATTGTTCAGATGTATGTTAATGTTATGAATTGATATAACTCACAGCAAGATAGTATAAATCAGATTGAATGTATATAAAATTGATTACTAAGGTTAATTGATAAAGGGATACAAAAATTTTAGAGGTACTGATTCACCCCACCCCTCTCAGTACATACTTCCCATTAATCCCAACAATTGGTATTAGAGCTAAGTCTCTTCTTGGAAAGATTAAAGGCTTAAGAGAAAAGATCATACAATGGAGAAGTACAGACTTGATAAAAATATTGAGAATAAAAAGCTTGAAATTTAGATGTTCTTTGAACAGTATAAAGAAGCTAGAATCAGCATGAGACAACTCCTAGATGAAAGAAAGAATATGGCATCTCGCTGTAATGAGATAGATTATCATGAGGAAGAGATACCATATTTCTTTGATTCTTCAGGATCAACTACAAGCAAAGCATCAGATTCATCAGAAGAAAGCATCACAAGCCTAACTAAAATCATTCTACATTTGGCTAGACAAGTTAAATCTCTACAAATCAGTCAAGAGACACAGATGGTAAGAATGAACAATGCTATGAAAGCTGAGCAAGAAAGAACACTAGCTATTGATCATGATAGAAGAAAGATCATAGAAAAGCTAAAAGAAAAAGAGTATGAAATAAAAAGACTTATAGAGCATCACCATGAGATTACAAATCAGATTATTCTTATGAGTCAAGAGGCAAACAGATTAAATATTGAACTCATTGAAAGAGTAGAAGCTATCGGTGAATTGAGGGATGAAAATGAAAAGTTGAAACATGAAATAATAATTCAGCAACAGCATAATGAGATTATCAAAAATGTTGAAGAAAGCAATAAAAGAATGGATGATTTTCTTGATGGACAACGAAGAGTCAACAACAATATCGGTCTAGGTTTTACCGAGAATGGAGAATCATCAAATCAAGTTGATCCAAAGAATGTTTACACAAATTCAAGACCAAGAAAACTTACATGTAATCACTGTGGAAAGGAAGGCCATACATCAAATGTATACAGAGGCAAAATGAAAGGTATTCCTAAATCTACATCTTCATTCATAGAATTATGTTATAAATGTAACAAGAAAGGACATAAAGAATATGAATGTAAGTCTGAGATGAAACAATCAAAGAAGGAAACCTACATAGACAAATATTGTCCTACATGTAAAATGAATGGGCACACAACTCTTGAATGCTGAAAAAAGAAAAGGCAAGCATGGAAGCCTAAAGATCAAGAAACTCCCTATCAACTGAAGAGAGTCGGTAATCAGTATGTATGGGACTACAATACTTGGACAAACTATACATCATGTGGAAGATATGGTCACATTGCTACAAATTGTATGAGATAGTGGACTAGAAATTTTATAGGATGGACTAACCCTGGAATGGCATGCTTGCATTTTCATAAAGTTGGTCATCTCAAGAAAGACTGCAGAGACCAAATGAAAAAAAAACAATCACATATCCCAATGGAAACACCATTGAAGATATCTGGAAAGCTAGAGACGAGATAAGGAGAAAAGCTTCAAGCAATGATGAAGCTAGACCGATCAATGCAAATGGTGACGCCCCATCTAATGGATCTGGTGACATCACCACCCACAACTAAGAAGAACAAGTAAGTATGGTACTGCATTACCCCAAGCTATTACTTTACATTAGTTCCATAATATGTTGATATAATGCCAAATTAGCATAAGAAAGATCCATCATGGTATTACTTGTTAAAATATGTGATAACTGTGCTTTCGGGCATATATACTGAAACCCGATGGTATACACTCAAAGCTAAGATTGCCTACACTTACCGAGAAGCATCAGTTAAAAGTAAAGATTACTAACTATAAACTAAGCCTCGTCGATAAAAAATTAAATGAACAAAGTTGTCAGAGATACTGAAACTTGTTGGTAAAAGCAAAGTGAACAGCGACTGCTCTGAAACATTTTAAGTGTCACTAAAGGAAATAAAGTCTTCACTGATGAACTCATTCTTCATACACCAAGGAGTTGGTAAGAATTTATGGCATGTGTTTTAGGGCAACAACTATAAATAGGGCATCAGAACAACTCATTTGTTCACGACACCCAAAGCAGAGTGACTAATGCGATTTTCGAGCATAGAGCAATCACAAATCGACCACCAAGCACTACCAAGCTGTTCAGGAATCTTTGCAAGCAATAAACAGTAAGTTCCAAAGATGGACAACTCTATTTTTATGCGATATGCAGAAGCCCTAATTTTTTTAAAATGGCATCGACTTCACGAACCGTGAAATCTAATAATGCAAAGAAAGATGAGTTCAATCTCATCAAGAACACAGCATGTGAGGAACCCAACTATAAGATCCATCCAGAGGTTTCCTCACAACCCAATGATGTTGGTGCATCCTCACGCACTCCAGCTAGGATTTTACTAGTAGAAGATGTCAGATCCTTCATACATTACAAGATAGCAAAAATTGGAATGTTAGAGGTTGAAGAAGCCTACAAAAAGTTGTGCAATGATGATGGAAAACTCAAGGAAGAACACAAACACATTGAGGTGAAAGGGCTCATCAATGCCCTAATATTTTTAAAAATCTTCAAAACTAATTGGATTCGGTTAGTACTGAGAAGAATTCATAACAACAAGTTATTGTTGGATGAATCGAAGGCAATAACCCGAGATGTCATCCATGCGATCACCGGTTACCCCATAACCGATAAAGTGAAGAAACTCAAGCATCCACCGAAGGCCGAAACCAAAAGATGACAGGAGCCAAATGGGATGGTCAAGGATTGAAAGTTACAACAATAACCGATGATGAAATCAAGTTTGGTGCATGTGTTTTGGGATATAAATTCTTCTAGGCAAGCAGATTAAACAGCATAGCATCAGGTGCAGTGGACATGACATACAAAATTGTGAAGAAGGGTACACAATTAGACTTATCCGAGCTACTCCTGAATCAGTTGAAGGACAACTTAAAGACTATCAAGAATACCAAGTCAAACACTTGTAAGTTTGGATCATTAATAATGTGTATCTTCTTTCATTTTCAAGAAACATTCTCGTCGATTAGAGATGTTAAATGCGACAACACCAAACCGGTCACCATGCAAATCAGTGAGCACATTACTACACTGGGTTATAACTTTGAGATAGTCATGGATGAATAATTTAATGTATTCAAAGACCGAATGCAAAAGAGGGTGAGAATCCCTGAGCAACTCATTGAACAATACAAGGATGAGATATGCTTCATGGTTGACACTGACAATACTTATATCAAATGTGTTGTACCAAGGATAGCATGGTTAGAACCATTAGTGTATGAGATCAACATTGATCTTGCTACTAAGGCAATTGATGCCTTGATCAATGAACCACTGGATAAGAAACAACCCAGGTTTGGCACATATGAAGAGGCCAAGACAAGAATTAAATCAGGCCTAGTTGTCAAAAAGATAGTCAAGAAGAAGGACAAGATGGTGAAGAATCTCAAAAAGATTCTATCAACAACTGAAGAAGAAATTGAGAAAGATGAAGAAGTTGAATAAGAAAAGGAAACCGAAGAATAGGTGTCTATCGGTAAAGATGAAGAAAAGAATGACTTTGAGGAAACAGAGTCAGATTCACTGCCTCCTCCACCAACTAAAAGGCCAAGGACTACAGCTGCTTCTCGGACTAGAATCCAAACTTCAAAGGATTCCACTCCTTCACCTTTGAAGAAAGGTAAGGTAAGGACCTACAAGAGGAAATCTCCCCTACCAAAGAGATGTCAAAACAAGAAAGGAAGAAAATTCATTAGAACCCGAGAGGGCATAGAGGACAACGAGCAAGATGAAGCTGTTGAAGCTGAAAGTGTCAAGGTAAAATAAACTGAAACTATTGATGACATTTGTATTTATATTGCAAATTTTGGATCTATTATAGATCCAAGCATTAGAAAATGGCTGAAACTAAATCAAGAAGATCAAAATAAGATTGAGGACACCATTATTGCTAAAATGTACAACTTCAAATATGTACCAATACAATTTGAAGGTAAATATGTTCCAAGAGAACTATTGGATAGACTTTACTCCAGGTGGACATTTCGTTTGAAGAATGAGAAATAAATTAGAGAAAGAGTACTTGTTTCTCTCATGCCACCTGAATCAAAGAAGGTTGAAATTGATGAGATGATGGAGAAGTACAAAAAGGAGTTCTCACCAAAGCTGAGAGTATACAAACTCCTAGAAGGAAAACTAATAGAGCTTGAAAAGGAAAGTCATAAGAAATGGTGTAAGATCGTGAACAAACCTATTGAGGAGGATAGCCCTGACAAAGACCTTCAACACCAAGATCTTGACAAGGAAACTCAAGATGACGCTTCCATTGAGTTAGATAAAGAAGAAGATGATAACACAGGCAAAAAAATTGTAGATGTTGTAGATGAAACATGGGACGACGCTACAAATGACAAAATTGTGGACACTAATGTTATAGACATTACCGATGACCCAGCAGAGGAAGTGAATAAGGATGAAGTTGTCACTGCTAAAAAGGAAAAAACTGATGAGCAGGACACAACAGTTGATAGTGCATAGGTGAATATTCCAGGCAACATGCCTATATTGATACAAGCTATCAATATCATGCAAGAAATAAGAAAATAATGTGAGAAAGATACTCCAAAAGATGCAGAAGAAGAAGCAAACAAGGATAATACTGATGGTCAACAAGACATCATAAATACTCAAGATATAACCAACACTAATAAGGTTACTGGAGGAGATAAGGAAAAGGATACAGAAACTCAAGACAAGAATGTAGAAACAAAGACCAATGAAGCAAAGGACACCAATGAAGGAGACAAACCAAAAGATGGTACTCCTGAGGGAACCGACAAGAGTGCTACCAATGATGTAAAGGTGAATGTGGAGACTTCTGCAGACACCCAATGAGCTGAAACTAATGCTAAACAGCATAAAGAAGCACAACAGGTCACTTCATCAAGTAAAATAAAAAAGGATGAGAAATTGGCAATGGTGTTACATTCTACTGAGTCTCAGAAGAAGAAGAAGAAGAAAACAAAGAAGAACAAGTTAGAGGTTACACTAGATGAAATCATTGAGATACCGAAGTGTGATCCCTCTACACTTGACATTGAAGCATTACAAGAATATGGAGAGATGTGCTAGAGGAAGGCATTGCAAGAGAAGTTGAAGAAACAGCACAGGGACTCCATGGTACTAGAGACAACACGGGACATTATACATCAAATAGTACCCGATGTTGATATTGATCAAAGCAAGCCTATACTTGATCAACTAGCTACCCTCACCAATGCAATCACAACTTAGAACATTGATGCTGAGAAGGAAATAGAGGAGAGAGTCAAGATGAAGTACCAACAAAAGCTCATAGAGAACATCAGCTAAGAAGTGGTGGTAAATAAGGTAAATCTATCATAATTCATATCTGAATTGGATACAATTATATCTGAAGCTATAGCCTGGATTCAAAAGCTTAGCACAATTGAAAAGTTCACTAAGGAGAATAGTGACAACATTGCAAAGTTGGACACTGATCTAGCAAATAGTGCACAGACCTTAACCACCGATGGAGACAACGCAGTCAAGCTACATTATGAGAAGATAATCGAGATTAAATGGTTAAGACAAGAGCTATGGGAGGCAGAGACACATTTCAGGGAAGAAGTAACCGAGCTCCAAGCTCAACTTTTGCCAAATATTACACTGCTCCAACATCATATCAGTTATGCAAGGCAACTGATTACAACCCCAGAGATGTCTATGGTAGACAGCATCTATGATATGCATTTAAAGATCACACCTAAGCACATGGATCTAGAGAAACTCAAAGAGAAATGGGAGAAGATGATGGAAGACATGAAGTCTTCACATTTCCATATTTTTTATAAGCTCTGAAGGTATAGACCTTTGCCCTTAATATCAAAAAAGGGGGAACATGATGAATACAAAATACAAAAAGAACACATGATAGATATTCATTCATTCATTCAGATGGGAAAATGGAAAATATGTATATGTATGATATGTATAAGGAAAAAAATCATATGTACAGATATACCAGCATATACATAGGAGGAGTCATTAAATACTAAGGATTATATATGTTGTATATACTTAACACTTTGTTAGTATTTTGCACATATCAGTTTTTGATACTAATGTCAAAGGGGGAGATTGATGACATTAATTTTCCATTAGTATGCAAACTACACTTTCGGTAAGCTTACATCGAAAGATAGGACATGAGCAAACCGAAGATCAGATCTTGAAGAGATCACCGAAGATGACTAAGTGCTAAAGAGAACCGATGACACAAGTTAGTATATAAACCAAAAGCAGAAAGCAGAAAGATAAAGTGGAACCCGACAGAGGAACTTGATATGCAAGTTACAGTGCAGACCGAAAAGATAGATACAGTGCAACTGACAGAACATAACCAAAGGACAGTCCAGCATGACTGACAGACAGAACTGAAAGTCAGTTGCAGCCCACAAAAAGTAGATCTGACTTCCACGTCAGATAAAGCATGTGTATTCTATTTATAGGATATTAAATTGTTTTAAATCCATTTCTTTAGGGATAATATACATGAATGTAAGTGCTTTAATCAGTCTAACTAATTTAAAACACATAGACTAGGAGATCTAGGTATAAGTTGTAAACGTGATCTTAGAGTTAACATTGTTTTTATCATAACTCGATGAAGTCAATCCATCTATAAATAGATGATGCAATGATTCATTATTATGGATGAATAGATGATGTGAAGAGAGAGGAGAACATAACAAGTACATCTATGGATCAGATTGAGAGTTTCAAGAATAGGGACTACAAAAGATGAATTTGGTTAGCAAGAACCAAGAATAGAGCATGCCGAGAATCAGAGGTATTATTCAATCACAGTTAAGGTGATAATCTTTTTATGTGAATTAAATAGGATCTGTATCAGCAATAGGAGATTGCATTCACCAGGTCAATTTGTAATTTTCTATCATTCTAAAAAGTGGAGCAAAGTGTAAAAATCCTTTCAAGGAAGGCAGATTTAACCATCCAACATCAAATCTCTTAACCGAGTACACACTCAATAGTGTTGCTAAAGCTCTTAACAGAGTAGACTTTAACAGGTCTCCACTAATACTCCTAACAGGGTAGATCATCCGAAGTGATCAAATTGTAAGCCTTAACCGGCCCCTTCCAATCTACAAATAGTGAAGATTTTTTGGGTGCCATCCCCACCGCAGTTTTTAATTCCTCACAGAAGTTTTATGCAATATCATATCTTGTGTTATGTGTCAAATTTACTTTCATGAATGTTTCTATGAATTTTCACGTGTATGTTAATGTTATGAATTGATATAACTCATAGCAAGATAGTATAAATCAGATTGAATGAATATATAATTGATTACTAAGGTTAATTGATAAAGGGATACAAAAAAATTAGAGGTACTGATTCATCCCTCCCCTCTTAGTACATACTTACCATTAATCCCAACAAATAATTCTAATGTAAGGCTAGATGGCGAAGAAAATAAGAATAGGTCGGGATTAAAATTAAAACCCCAGTAGTTTAAGCCCTTAAAGTTTCTAGTTTTTTGGAGCAGATGTGTAGGCAATCTTAAGTGTCGAAGTGCAAGTGCAGGTATTGACTAACGTAGGCGATGAATGACATGTGCAAGTGCCAAAAATAAAAGGTGTTGAAATGCAGTAACATGATAATTTTCCTAAAATATGGAATTTTGTATCTAAATATAAGTATTTCGTGTGATAGATATGGTAATAAAACACATTAAAGAATAGAAAACACTTGTATTTGGCTATTTTGACTCTCTAAGACTCTAAAATGGTAATGGAAAAAGGAGATGCCCTAGGATGAGGCCAGAATAAAGTTGGATAAATATATATCATGGTAAATAAATACACTTATATGAAAGTATAGAAGTCAAAAGAGTCAATTATTGGTTCAGCCCCAAGCAATAAAATACTCATCCATAATCAATGGCTAGAGGTCATATGGTACATACTCGGTAGCATAAGCTCTACTAAAAACTAGCTCACATTTCCTCTTAGCCCGAAGGTTTTGAAGAAACCTTATAATCAAGTTATTTCTACCTTATTGAGGGGGATACAATTTGAGTAACTTCAATGTAGAATCTACATCCCTTGCACAAATACAATAATGCTAATAGACTGGCCTTCTAATAATAAGAGATGTCTAGTAAGGGATCCAAGAATACCAATGTGTGCAGAGCATGTGATGTCCTAGGAAAAAACCTAATGATCAAGCCCTTAAGGGTCTCTAACCTGAGTCTCGAATCACCAAGGACCCCAAGGCCACACCTCACACACCAATTTCCATATTGAGCTCTATATTTTCCAACAAGCCCCTTTATATATCCCATTGGAGTTGCATGTTTGAGGTTGAACCCTAAGAGAAAGTTCCCCTAGGTAGGCCTCCTACAAAACAAAGGAATTTTGTGATTTATTTTGCACCCAAGATCCGCAAAGATAATGGAAGAGGATACTTTTAACAACCTTGGGTAACACAAATTGTAAAAGTGCACTAAACACACATGATAATTGCTTATTTACCTTATGAAATTAAAGTGTGATCTTGTCTAGAAATTAAAGACAAGCAAAAAGCTTTAAGATCTAAAACTACAAATTTGTCATAATTTTCAAAGGTAGAGACACCAATTTACAGATGTAGGTGTCAAATATAAAAAGTGTCAATTTATAGATCCTACAAAAATAGAAACCTAAATATCCAAAAAAAAATGTTAAACCTCCAAAATAGACAGTCAATCTAAAAAAAGGTCTATTTGATCCAAAAGAAAATTAAAATACCAAAATATAAAGATCCACTGACAAATTATGTGCAAACCCTAACTAGGTGGAGGCACTGATTAGCAAAGATGTTGTTTAGCAAAGGCACTTATTGACAAGTGCATATGTCGAAGTCTAGATGCGTTGAATAGTCATCCGTGTTGAAACACAAGCAAACGCACCGATCAAGAACCAATAACTACTCAAGATGCTAAAACTTCTAAAAAATGATTAGAAGAAAAGGACTAGAGTCTCATTGAGATTTTCAAGATGTGTATGTTGAATATTGAATCTATTGTCAACCTAATTAACTCAACCACAAGTCCTAGATCTACTAACCTATGCAACAAATATTCAATAGAGCTCTAAACCATGAAAATTAAAAACACAAAAAATACACACAAAAAAAAATTTATACCATCACACCCATGATTTTATCAACTCCATTATTCTCCTATCCTTCAAGATATTGTAGAAATTATATTTACTTTTATCTATGAGTAGAATTTGGTTGATTGATATTTGTACACACAAAATAGTGCACTTCTATGAATCCTTACATGCAAGGAAACTCAAGAATGAGCCCTCACAAATCGATCCATAGCTCTCTATGCATGGAGTTGCAAGATTTGTAAAAATTGCTCT